>VMDR010025733.1:0-14341 GCA_007922815.1 Macrotus californicus
ATTTCTTGACTGTGTACAGTGTGCCAGGTAGTGAGTAAGTCTTTCATCTGGATAATCTCAGGGAAACTGTTTCTTGTAGTTTGCATCACAGTTGGGCCCAGAAGACATAATTTCTGTTACTGGCTAATGTATTTTAATCTTTCTTCCATCAAATGTTAGAGTCTTTTGAGCTCTCTCCTAATATTTTGGGGGAACATAGCAATCAATATTTTGGAAATTTTAGTGATATATTCTGTACTACTAAAATCATAGCAATCAGTATTTCGGAAATTTTAGTGATATATTCTGTACTACTAAAATTTTTAAAAAGTTATTTGATTACTTACTTTTTTTTTAACTCCTGCTCAGGCCTTGCAGAATCTGGGACTCTGCCATATTCTTTCTGTCTATTTAAGAGGATTAGATCATGAAAATGAAGAGTCGTGTGCTGAACTACAGGAACTTCATTACCAGGCAGCATGGAGGAACATGCAGTGGGACCACTGTGTGTCTGTCAAGTAGGAAGAGCTGTAACATTTTTCATTGTCATTTCTCTGATTATAAACAATACACTTTTAAAATATTGCTGTATGATGTAATAGGATGTTTGTTTTTATGTTTTTGAGATATTACAAGCTATAGATATGCCAAAATGCTTAAATAAGATAATAATAAGCAGCTAATGTACCTAGGCTTGAATTCACTCTCTTACATTAGGGAAATTCTGTACCCACCCCCAAATGTAATTGAAAAGAGAAATATAAAACATATTTTTTCATTGGAATCTTCTCACTTATACTTATAAATTTAAGGGAAATTGTAGGCATTTCCCTTCCCACTCCCTGTTGCAAACATTTTAGTTAGCACTTTTATTGGCTTAATGATACACAAAATACTGTTTAACTTTATTCATGAAATATTCCTTTTTATTAAATAATGCTGCTAAATTACTAACACAGGAAGTTACCATTTTTAACCTATATGTAAGATCACCATGTTTTCTGAATGAAAAGCCAAACACTGAATTAAAGATTGTGTGTTTTTGTTAAAAAGTCTTTTGAAGATGTGAACACCGAAAAAATTATATTAACTATATGTTTAACTGCTTTCATAGTTAAAAAGTTTTTGTTAATTGGAGTGTCTTTCAAATTTCAGACAATTAGATTGCTATACAATTAGTGATATACTTTTCATATTTTTAAAATATTTTAATCTGTGAGCTTGTTCCTGCCTGCCTCTGTATATAAATCATCATATACTATTCTTTCCTTTGCCTCCTCTATTTCAGCCACATCAGCCTTCTCTGTTATTTCATAAGGCCAAGCTGTTTCTACCTAAATGCCTAACATGTCTTTTTTATATTCCGTTACTGTGTGTGGCTTCTTGTCATTCAGATTCTAATTTAATAATGTCGTATCTCAGAGAGACCTTTCCTGTCTACCCATTCTAATGTAGTCATTGTATTTTGTTACTGTTTTAAATCTCTTCATGTTCAATGTCAGTACCTGATATTTTTCTTATCTATTGTCCATCTTCTCTAGACCAGAACATAAGCTCCATGAGAATGGGGACCTGATCTGGCTTGTCCGCATCTAGAAGCAGGTGCCTAGTTAGTTCCTGGCACATAGGAGAGGTTTATTGAATAAATAAGTGAGAATATAGAGTAATTAGAACCGAGTACAATATGTCATAATTTTTTTTGTCTGTGAAGATTTAAATGATCTAATTTTTTGTATTTCTTACCGAAATTTCTAAAAATGTATTTTTTTTAAATGGAGAAATCTTAATTATAGTTTGAAAATGTTTCTTGGTGAAGTTATTTATACATGCATATTTTAAGATTGTTTTTAAATACATTTTTTCTTTTATTTTTAAAATTATCTCACAGCAAAGGAATTGAAGGAACCAGTTACCACGAATCACTGTACAATGCTTTGCAGTCTCTAAGAGACAGGGAATTCGCCACATTTTATGAAAGTGTCAAATATGCCAGGTACTATTAAAAAAAAGTACATTTTATTTTAGCATTTACTGCCATGGCTTCTTTTCTGAAAACTTGACAAATGATTTCAGTGTATGGATTTGCACTGGAGAGGCAGGATAAGGACTTGGTGGCTGTTGTCAGGGTGTTTCCTTGTCATTCCTGCCCTCCTCTAAAAACAGTTCCCTGTGTAACAAAAATCCATACAAATAGTGTTGAAACTCAATGCAGATGGGGGTTGCAGTATCCAGCATTTAACATTTTCAGAGCTTTTGCTTGTCTGAGAGGTGAGTGCTCAGATGAGTTTTATCTTCTGCAACAGGTTTTTATAAGAATTGTGGATGTGTGTATCTTAATTATTTCCTGTCTTGAAAAAGTATTCTTTGTTTTTTAAATATTATGTGTTTGAGAATTCTGTAATGCACATTTGTCAAATATGTATGTGTATATACATATTACAATGTTTGTAGTTTTTGTTTTAGATGTTGGAGCATACTCATATGGAGCATACTCATACTCATACTCATTATTTTTTCTTATGTAACACATTTATCTTTGTTCATGTGGTTCAAATACATTCTTTCCTTTAAAAAACCACTTTCTTTAGTACTCCAGGTCAGTTATTTACGCTGAACTTTCACAAAAGTTTTGTTGATTGCCATTCTGTTTTCTTTCTGGACCACTACACTGAAAATATTAATGTTATGTTCTTTAGTAATTGTATGGAATTTATTTCTTTTATTATTAGTGTTTTTAATATAAAGTGGTGACTAATGGTCAATACTTTCAGGCTTGTTATGGGACACAAATGAGACATTGCACCAGAAAGCACTAATGTATGTTTAGCAGTAGCTAGTTATCTATTAAATCCTATATTTTGTTACAGAAGTAATGTTGTTACCGTTTAAGTGCCAATGTTCTTGCTTGCCTCGTAGGCTCTTTCATATGTATTCCCTAGTCGTCACAGTAATTCTGGAAGGGAAGAGCTTAGATTCAGAGGAAACCAGTAATGTGCCCAAAGTTATGCAGCCATAAGGGGCAGAACTGGCACTCAGATCCAGGTCTGTCAGATTTCAGACTTCGTTTTCACCACATTGTACTGGGGATGCGAATATTAGTATTGTTAGATCAGAATCAGCCTGTGATCAGAACTCTTTGAGGACAGATTTGAACTCTGGCTTTCCTGAAAACCTCTTCTCAGTTTTCTAGTTGTCTTGTTTCTTTTGTCACTAGAGTAAAAGAAGTGGAAGAGCTGTGTAAGGGCAGCCTCGAGTCTGTGTATTCACTCTACCCCACACTGAGCAGATTGCAGGCCATCGGAGAGCTTGAAAACATCGGGGAGCTCTTCTCAAGGTACGTGATTCCTATGGCTTTGTCATCCCCAGTTGTGGTTTCTCTGTTACCAGCGGTGACTTTAAAAATGAAAATGGAGCCCTGGCTGGTGTAGCTCAGGCCCTGGCCACTGTAGCTCAGCGGATTGAGTGCAGGCTGCAAACCAGAGGGTCGCCGGTTTGATTCCCAGTCAGGGCACGTCCCTGGGTTGCAGGCCAGGTCCCCAGTGGGGGCCAAGTGAGAGGCAACCACACATTGATGTTTCTCTCCCTCTCTTTCTCCCTCCCTTCCCCCCTTTCTAAAAATAAATAAATAAAATCTTTAAAAAAAATACTCCTCCCTTAAAAAAAAAAAATGAAAATGCAGACCAACAGTAGGTTTGTTCTATCAAGATGTAAAAGTTGATTAGTCTAATGAACTGTGGTCTTATTAAACATTTTCAAAAATAATGAATGTAAAAATTCAAGCTTTAAAATTTAGTTTTAGGTGCTTTCCTTTTTCCTTTTTTTTAATCCCTTACTGAGGACATGCTTATTGATTTTTTAGAACAGGGAAGAGAGGGAGAGACAGAGAAATATCTATTGGTTGCCTCTCCTACATGCCCTAATGGGAACCGGGCCCACAATCCAGGCATGTACCATGACTGGGGATTGAACTTGCAACCTTTCTGTTTAGAGGATGATGATTTAGCCAACCAAGCCATGCCAGCAAGAGCTGTTTTTTCCTCTTTACGGTGTTTTCCTTTTTCTAGCCCCGATAAAAGTGTTTCCTCACATTTTTCCCGTAGCATACAGTACTCCACTCTAGCACTGCGGTGGCATTGGTGCCGTTCTGCAGAGGCCCTGCCGTGCTGTAGCAGAGGTTTCCTACAGGTGGCGCCGTTCTCTTGTTTGTTGTGTCCGCAGTGCATTTCCCTGTGACTGGTTCGTACTGTGTAGTACTGAATGTTCGTACTAAACGTTCAGTTGTCTTTATTCAGTGACTGCCAATGAATTTGGAAAGTTGTGTCAGGGAGATTGGCTCTTACTTTGGTGAGAAGGAGGTGATCCAGAATATTGGAAAATGAGCTAAAGCAGCTCTTTTGGATGCTGCAGATCTCAGTTTGGATTCTGTGACCTTGAGACAGTCACTTATTTTGGGGGACCTCACTTTCCTCATTTCTAAAATGAGGGACTTATATTTGATGGCCTCTGGGGGCCTTTATAGTTCTGTCATTCTGAGTCACTATTATTATAAGAGGAAGGAAAGAGGGTACAATTTAATGCTAAAGTAAAGCTTTGAATGCCCTTTGTGAGTAGAAAGAAGAAGGAAATTTTAGAGTCAGGAAATAATATGGTTTTCAAAATTGCATTAACTAGAGAATAAAGGAACAAAGCAGCTTTCTGCTTTCATAAATAAGTATATTGGTAGTTCTTATCGGCAGTATTCTAGGAACTTTTCCTCTGTATGAAAACTGTCTTATACTAAAGACAGGATAGGATATCTTAAGAAACCCCTGAAGAGTAATATTGGCTCTTTCTCTGACAGGGAATTATAAGGAAGGGAAAGGGAAAGTTGGATGAGCTGACTCAGAGGGTCCATGACTCAAAACTGTCTTTATACTTATGATAAGATGTTATTTCCTTTTTTTTGCTCTCATTCTCTCATGTGGTACAGTGAAGTTTTTGATGTGTCAGAAAAAATATCCACAACTATTTGCAAAGACTATTAACATACTCCTCCCTTTTTTCAGCCACCTGTATGAGGGTGGATTTTCTTCATGTGCTTCAACCAACACATCATGTCACAGCAAACCATGTAGAGAATTCAAGTGTCTCTATTAACCTAGACATCAAAGGGATTTGTAGAATACAATTCAATACCATTTTCTCACTAAATTTTGTATTGCCAACTGTGGTTATTTCTTTTAATGTTATTTATGATATTTAGTAGATTTATTGTTATTTAAATAAATTAATATATATTTGATATTTTATCAGTTTTAGTTTCTAATATGATAAATATCAATAGATATAATCCAATAAAGAGAAACTCTTTAGGGTCTTCAATAATTTGTAAGACTGTGAAAGGGTTCCTGAGATTAAAAAATTTGATACCTCCTGCTCCAGGATCATCTTGAGAGGAATTCGTTTTGGTTCTATGAATTGACGTCACTGTGTCCTTCTTTATGAAACAATAAAGAGCTTTCATTTACTAGTCAGCACCTTGGCATCTTCTTTATCTCCCGACTTTATCCTAATTTCTCTCAATGCAGGGTTAGACAGTATCACTTAGTTTAAACACCCGGGAAACATACTGTTCATGTAAAGTAATTGTACAACATGCATTTTCTCTTCCTTTAATAAATAGTGTTGGTGTACGAAACCTTTGCCATCATTTCCTTCCCTGGATTGTGATTTATTAACAGCTGCAGTAACGCATAGAGTCATCCTCTCTGCCTGCCGGGTACTGTGGGTCATCAGAGGGTTGGTTTCATTTCCTTGCTGACATGCCCTCTTTTGCCACCAGGAGCACTGAAGCAGGACTAGAGGGCTAGGTGTCTGGTATGATGGGCCTGGTGAGCGTGTTCTCATTTCAGAAGACAGTATATTTCGAAATGCTGCTTTTTGTGAAGTCTAAGTATTTTTAACAAATCTTTTAAAATGTTGATTGTCTGTGGCCTCTCTTCCAACCCTCCAAGTTCAGACAAGTTTGTCGTTTTCTAAATTTGATCCTTATGTTGGATTATTTAGAAGTTCCAGTCTTGTTACTGTAAAAAAACCTTTGTGTTCTATCTTAAATTTAGAATCTGCATAATAGCAGTTTGTTTCCATTTTTCTTGTTTACATGAATTCTGTGATTTTGCTTTCAGGTCAGTTGTGGATAAGCATCCCTCGGAAGTGCACATAAAGTGGCAGAAACACTCCCAGCTTCTCAAAGACAGCGACTTTAGTTTTCAGGAGCCTGTCATGGCTCTACGCACAGTCATTCTGGAGCTCTTGATGGAAAAGGAAATGGAGAACTCCCAAAAAGAATGTTTTCAGGACATTCTCACCAAGCACCTTGTAGAATTCTCCATACTAGCCCGAACTTTCAAGAACACCCAGGTAGTAGGACATGAGTCTATGTCATCTCACCTCTTGACCTTCCTTTTATTACCGAGAAGATAGAAAGGATGAGTAAAAAGGCAATGTCACTGAGAGACAGAGATCACTATTAGAATACTACATAGCATAATTGTTTAAGCTAAGGTTTCCCATTTTTAGAATTAGAATTTAGAATTAATTCTAAATTATTTAGAATTAGACCTGAGTCTAAGCCTGGACAAGGTATTTAACCTTCCCTAAGTCTAAATTTTCTGTTGGTGAAATGAGAAGATACCTAACATATCAATAACAATTCAGTGATTTTACATGCTGTATATATTCATACTCACATACATACACATATATATAGGTATAAGAAAAAGAGGCAGAAAAACAGTGGGAGCTAAGGAAGGCAGGAAAAGATATACATAAGATAATTCTGTTCAGTCGTCCAGTCCTTAGTGAATGGTAGTTATTGCTTGTAGTAGTACTAGTAGTAGTAATAGTAACAATAGTAAAAGTATTTACTTTTATATGTTATTTTATTTATATGTTATTCCAGCTTCCTGAAAGGGCAATATTTAAAATTAAACAGTATAATTCAACTAGTTGTGGAGTTTCTGAGTGGCAGCTGGAGGAAGCGCAAGTATTCTGGGCAAAAAAGGAGCAGAGTCTCGCCCTGACTATTCTCAAGCACATGATCAAGAAGTTGGATGCCAGCTGCTCAGAGGTTCACTTTTATATTGGCTGAATTCGTATTTTACTGTTATAAAAAACATACTGCACTTTACATGTTTTTAATAAGTTTGTAATTCTGTTAAAGCCTTGAAATTACTGATTGATGAATAAGAAACCGTAAGAAGCAGAGGGGAGGTGAGAGGGGATAATGAGGGAAAAATGGGGAAGGGTTTTCAGAAACATGTATGAAGGACACATGGACAAATCCAAAGGAGGGTAGGACCAGGGGTGGGAAGTGGGGATGGCTGGGGTCGAGGGGAAATGGTGGGGGGGAAATGGAGATAACTATACCTGAACGATAAAAAATGTTTAAAAAAAAAGAAGCTGTAAGGAGGAGTCTGAAAAGTTAATATTTGTAAAAAGATTTAGAAAGTATTCATTTTTTCTATTTTCAACAATTCTGTCAGTCCATCTTGTAGTAGAATTATTTGATTTATTCCAATGCCTTTTTTAAAAACTTCCAGAAGGTATGTGGGAAACAAACATGAAATAGCTACTATAAATTTGGAATAAGGGAAAGTGCATAAGAGAACAAAAGTTTTTTAAAATCAGCCCTGGCTGGTGTGGCTCAGTGGATTGAGCGCGGGCTGCGAACCAAAGGGTTGCCAGTTTGATTCCCAGTCAGGGCACATGCCTGGGCTGAGGGCCAGGTCCCCAGTGGGGGCCACGTCAGAGGCAACCACACATTGATGTTTCTCTCCCTCTCTACCTTCTTTCTCCTCTCTGTAAAAATAAATAAAATCTTTAAAAAAAAAAAAAGATAAGTGGTGCAAAGAGGCTACCATTTTAAAAAAAAAAGTTTTTTAAAATCAGGTTGGCATAATTAGCTTGTCAATCTAAGTACTTTTAAAATATAATGTCTGATATTTTATCTAATATTACCTATTACTTATTGAGAACTTGGCTGCTTCTCCAACTTTCTTTCCAGCACGCAGTGGACAAAAGTGGAGGCATTTGTATAGTAGGTCTCATGAAGTATTAAAAGGTTTAGTCACAGTGGTATCCTTCTCACATACACCTGATTAGTGAATATCAACTTATTGTACTTCCAGTATCTGGATTAAATACATTAATATACAGAAAGCTCTTAGAAAGTTCCTGGCATATAGAAGTACTCAATAACTGAGTTGCTCTAATAATAATAATATTGATAATTTTGAACAGTAAAGGATAATTATTTCATAGACTTATGTACTTGGATTATTAAAGTAGTTATATGGTGAAAGCAGATAAAGAAAAACATTGTTGACCTGCTTCTTCTAAGTGGAAGATATTTTTGTACAGTCCTGGTAACGAATTACATTTTAAGATTTTGCTTTTCATCCACAGCATGACCCCAAACTAAAGCTTATACACACAGAATGTCTGAGGGTTTGTGGCAACTGGTTAGCAGAAACCTGCTTAGAAAACCCTGCAGTCATCATGCAGACCTACCTAGAAAAGGTAAGACTTTCTAGGAGCCCTAAGACAGTTGTTTAGCATGAATATACTTGATCTTTTTCATCAAGATTAAATTTCTTTCAGTAGCAAATAAAGTGTGATTTCACTTTTCCATATTCATTACTGTTGTAGCTCCATACAACTTTAGGGCCTATTCTAGAATGAAACAGAATATTACTAAAGCAGGGGTGTGTTTTGAAAGTAATCTCCAGTGTGTCTTCCTTTTACCCCCACCGCAGCTCCTCTTTCAACAAGTTTTTTCTGACCATGTCTCCATTCACTTACCCCTAAAACTAGCTGACTAAGGAATGTGCAAGTCGGCCTTTGCTCTTCATTTGTCGTCCAACCACCCAGCAAGTAGTGCTAGGACTTCAGGACTCCAGATACTTCTTGAGTTGAACTGATTTGGAAATAGTTACCTCGCTAAATAAATATAACATGAAAAGCACAATAATGATTATCTTTAAATTTTATGGAGCTCTTTGTTTTTTCACAGTTCTTTACAAATATGCTGTCACTATCAGTTGTTTTGAAAAGTCAAGAAAATACTGTACTTCATATACTTCAGCTGATAAATAAATTAAACATTAATATAGGGATTCTTTGACCTGAGTGATTCTTTAGATGCCTTTAGTACCTGTAAATATAATAGAAATGGACTGTGTTTTCTTGAAGGCAGTGGAAGTTGCTGGAAATAATGATGGAGAAAATGATGAGCTCAGAAATGGAAAAATGAAGGCATTTCTCTCATTAGCACGGTTCTCAGATACTCAATACCAGAGAATTGAAAACTACATGAAATCATCAGAATTTGAAAACAAACAAGCTCTCCTGAAAAGGGCCAAAGAAGAAGTGGGCCTTCTTAGAGAACATAAAATTCAGACCAACAACAGGTAACTAATTAGGTGTGTACAAGTGACAAGATGCACAGATATATAGTGACTGTATACAAGTGGGGACCCAAAACCAAAATTATCTTCTGGAGGACAGGCTCCTAGTAGTATAGGCTTTCTCCACTAGGTGAGTGTACTAGGAACACATCAGTGTACCAGCTGGTGTTGTTGTGAGAGGCGGCATTCAGCCTCAGTGAATTTTTTTTTTTTGAAGACTCTTTCAACGTGTTTGCCCATTTCATGATGGGTGATTTATGAGTGCATCTGCCCACACCGTGCTCAGTGTTCAATTTTTGACCCAAAATGGTATG
The DNA here is from genome assembly GCA_007922815.1 of Macrotus californicus. Taxonomy (NCBI): domain Eukaryota; kingdom Metazoa; phylum Chordata; class Mammalia; order Chiroptera; family Phyllostomidae; genus Macrotus; species Macrotus californicus. The sequence continues at coordinate 9,740 of VMDR010025733.1, forward strand.
ACCCCTATGCCCCACCTTCCCTATTCACCCAATCTCCCTGAGCAACTTCTTTTTGTTTCCCTGGATGAAAAAGTCCTCAGAGGGAAATGGTTTGCCAATGTGGAAGACTGAAACAAAAAAATGGCAGAAGCACTAGGAAGCCTCAAAATTGACGAGTTCAAAAACTATTTTGAGCAGTGGAAGAAAGGTCTCAGTAGTTGTATTGCATCAAATGGAAAGTACTTTGAAGGTGACTGAAGTTTAAAAATGTAAGAATAAATACTCAGTTTTTTATAAATAAATTCTGTTTTTTGAGGGAGGTTCCCCCCTCATGCACACACACGCAGATACACAGAACCCATATCATGAACTCATGCTGTCTCATTCTAGGCCCGTTATAGAGTATATGGATGTTAGCTTTTTGGTTACCTGTTTTGATATATTTAAACCTTTTATTTAGGCCTACCTTTGGTCTGTATATTTTATATTTTAGTGTACGTAGAGAATAAAGTTAACTAAATACCTTAGGTAGAGCTCACTTTGTCTTTGGTTGCCTGGGATAGATTTTGAATTGCACGAAATTATTTTAAGGCAAAAAGTAAATTTTTTAAAAAAGATAAGTTTGTTCCTTTTATAATCCTTAGAATTTTCCTTTTTCTGATTTTTCATTCATGTTGTATATCACATGATTTTGTAGTTCTATAAAATTTGATGGCTTTTGTGTTGTGCTTTAATTATTCAATGCAAGATACACAGTAAAGGTTCAGCGTGAGTTGGAGCTGGATGAGTGTGCACTCTATGCACTGAAAGAGGATCGTAAACGTTTCTTATGTAAAGCAGTTGAAAATTACATCAGTTGCCTGTTAAGTGGAGAAGGGCATGATATGTGGATATTTCGTCTTTGTTCCCTCTGGCTCGAAAATTCTGGAGTTTCTGAAGTCAATGGCATGATGAAGGCAAGTTATCTTCTCAACCCAGTATTCCACCCCGTGCTTTAAAAGCTTAGAATTAAGTCCCTCAGTGTCATGGGTTATGTACTTCTTTGTATCCTTAGTACTTGGTTCAGTGCTCACAGTACACATAGGTTCAAGTTACATACGAATACAATATGTAATCTTAGTAAGCTCTGATGATGCAGTTTTATGTGGAGATGGGAGAATTTAGGTCAGTCCTATTTCTTTGTGATTACCACAGGAAAGTACCCAGAATGCTAAATTTGGGTACTTGGAAAGCAGTTAAAAATGAACACAGATGAGTTTTTCCCCCCTGGTTTATGCTTTTCTGGGTTTTTTACATTGAATTGCTTTTGTAAATACAAACAATATATATATTTACAAAAGCATCAAGACAGCAGTATTTTGTTGATTTTTATTTTAAAATGTTAAATTTTATTAATACTTAGTATTAAAGTTATTTTAATTATATATGAGACAATGAATTTGAAGCTTAAAAGTAAAATAGTTCTGCTGGATGAAAAGATTGATAAGATTCATAGTAGGTACAACGAGTCTGCTACCAGTTCACAGTCCTGTTACTTTTAGCATAAAAAGTATAATATTTAATTTTAATACACTTCTCAGGAGTCAGGATCACCATTGTCCTCAGACCCCCATGCGTCCCCCTGGGAAGTCACTGGGTTATAAGCAGTGCCAAATATTTCAGTTTTCAGTACAGTTTAACTTAGGGTCAAATACTGTGACTTACTGATGAATCAGGAAAAAGTGTAGTTAGGAAAGTGTTATTAACAAGCACCAGGTGGTCATGCTAGTTGAAGAGCATTACCTTAGAATAATTTATTTGCTTAGGTGTGAGACTATTTGAAATGCATTGTTTCTTAATTTTGTATTTTTTTAATAATAGAGAGATGGGATGAAGATTCCATCATATAAATTTTTGCCTCTTATGTACCAATTGGCCGCTAGAATGGGGACCAAGATGTTGGGAGGCCTAGGATTTCATGAAGTCCTCAGTAATGTAAGTAAACCTGAAAATCAAAACATAAATTGCAATTCTTTTATATTACTATATACTACATCAAATATATATTACTATTCCATTCTGGGAAATGGAAATAAAAAAAAAATCTCAGTCACATTTCATATGATATGTAAGGGCAGGAATGAAGATTTCCTTTTGTCTCCTCTCACTGCACACAAATTACTCAATGTCCCTCATACTCATGCACCTGTCTCTCATACACATACATGCACCTCACCCACTGTGGTATTTAGTATAATAACATGTCTTACTGTTAAGCAAAATGAAAAGGGCTGTGGATTTCATACCATTTTGTTTGTTTGGATAAAACTAAGGGCTCTTCATTTTCTGACAGCTCATCTCTAGAATTTCAACGGATCATCCCCATCATACTTTGTTTATTATACTGGCCTTAGCAAATGCAAACAAAGATGAATCTTTGACCAAACCAGAGGCAGCAGTAAGGAGTAGAATAACTAAAAGTGCACCTAAACAAAGCTCTCAGCTTGATGAGGTATTTGGATTAAACATATATAACTTTCTGAATTGTGATATTCATGTTTTCCCACAATATTATTTTCTTAAGTCTCAGGGATTCTAAGAATGTGTGTTGTGATTATATTCAGTTTGTAAATTCTTTGTGATTAGGATGCAACCTAAAATTGGTTCATAATTTCTGAGTATTTCTGAAAGCACAGAAAGTACCAATAATATTTCAAATTTTTTTGTCACAGCAATGAACAATAAAAAATACAATTTGAAAGGATTTCATGCCATTTACTTTTGAGATTATACCTTTTATGTTTTTCATTCTTAAAGCAATTATTTTGTTTGGATATGAGGGACTATAGTCCTTTCATTGTCTGCATGTGTGCGTACAATCTTTTTTTCTTTTGTTATTGTAACTGAAAAGTTGAAGTGTCAGGTATTTTCTTACGCATTTTTTTCTTTATTAATAGGACCGAATCGAGGCCGCAAACAAAATAATACGTACTATCAGAAGTAGGAGACCTCAGATGGTCAGAAGTGTTGAGACACTTTGTGATGCTTATATTTTGTTAGCAAACTTTGACGCCACTCAGTGGAAAACTCAGAGAAGTATGTTTATAAGAATGACTTTTTGCTTTTTGCTATGTTATTCTGTGTATTTATGATATGAACATCTTGATGATTACAATTTACAGGTGATCCAGCTGAATTTAGCTAATAGCTTCAACAGCCTGCACTTTTTCACTTAATATCTTTTATTTTAAAGATTTTATTTATTTATTTTTATTTATTTATTTTTAGACAGAGGGGAAGGGAGGGAGAAAGGGAGGGTGAGAAACATCAATGTGTGGTTGCCTCTTGCATACCCTCCACCAGAGATCTGGCTTGCAATCCAGGCATGTGCCCTGACTGGGAAGAGAATCAGCGACCCTTTGGTTTGCAGGCTGGCACTCAGTCCACTGAGCCCTGCCAGCCAGGGCTCACTTAATATCTTTTGGTTGGACTGATAATAGATGACTGCACTGAATTATTTGATTTCTCTGGGTAATCTTTTGTTGCAGAGGATTACGTAGAAGCAAGTTCTTTAACTAAATAACTAAAAGATATTCCTTTTTCTGTTCAGAGTCATAGCTTCACATTTAAATTCTTAGTACTTGAAATAAAAATGAGACTTCTCATTGTGTTCCTCTTAACAAACAAAAAATATTGTCATGCCCTTTAGTCATTTTTAATTGTAATATGGCAGGAGTATACTATGTAATTATCTTATGTAATTTCTTTAAAAAAGCATGTAATTATTATAAGGTGCTCAATCTACCCCCTCAGATGGAATGTGGTCTAATAACGAGTGCCAGGTAACCTACAAACGCATTGTAAGTCGTGTTACCCATTGCATGCCCCGACCCTGAGCTACACTGTGTCCTGAGCTCCCAGGTCTCCATTTCTAAATCAGGGCCTAAACCACGGATCAGCCACAGGTCGGGTCTGTGGCATCTGCTGAATGGTGCTTCACCTTCAGTGCTGTTCGTCAATTTTTGGTTGTCTCTAAAACCTCTTTATTTTAAATACAGAAGGCATAAAAATTCCAGCAGACCAGCCAATTACTAAACTTAAGAATTTAGAAGATGTTGTTGTTCCCACTATGGAAGTTAAGGTAATTTACTATTAACTGTTTTTGATATCTTTATTTATTTTTATTTTTTAGATTTTATTTATTTATTTTTGGACAGAGGGGAAGGGAGGGAGAAAAAGAGGGAGAGAAACATCAGTGTATGCTTGCCTTTTGCATGCCCCCAACTGGGGACCTGACCCACAGCCCAGACATGTGCCCTGCCTGGGAATCGAACCAGTGACCCTTTGGTTCACAGGCCAGCACTCAGTCCACTAAGCCACACCAGCCAGGACTGTTTTGATATTTTTAGTAAACTAAATTCCTTTCTGTTAGGTTAAATCATTTGAAATTGCTTTTTTTTGTAGGTCAAATATTGGCAATTTTATTTGTTTCAACCTATAGTTTTTTTTTCACTATTAGATTCCCTTTGCTCAAGCCTCAAACTACTTAAAGGCCTCTCCTGCTTTCCTTTTTTCCCTTCAGTTATATGCTTCCATCTTTCTTATGAAGAAGGTCTGTAGACTGTGGTCTTCACTGTCCAGAAG
>VMDR010025734.1:0-14347 GCA_007922815.1 Macrotus californicus
GTTTTCTTCTGTCGATATTTATATTTAATGCCATTAGTAGTTTTCTAAATATTCTGTTCAGAGTGTCGGTTTCTTATGATTTTATTTTACTGTCTTGAAATTATTTTAGCACCTTAAATGGAGACTAAATGAACAAAATGTCTTCTTTATGAAATAAGTATTGTCCACCCTCACTTATAAAATTAAATGGGAACTATCGGAGCTTAAGATCTGTGAATATTTATCCCTAAATTTAGGCATTTGATTCCGGGCTTATAGATGATGAAAAGAGAATGAATGCCCACATTCTCCAGGCCAGTATGAGGCCACTGAGAATTTTACTTGGGTCTTTCTTTTAACTATATCTTTTACATGAGATTATTAAATTAGCATCTTAAGTAATAAATGACTGCTCAGTGAAACTCCGAATGCCAGATAATTTTCCTTCAGATTCTAACCCCCCCAAAACCTCTTTTCCCTGGGGACATGAGTTGGAAGGTACTATGGATGCAGCACCTGGGGTGAACAAGGGTAAGAGAGTTTATAATAATTAATTCACAACAGCTATTCTCTAGTGATCAAAGATTGAATCATATGCGAGCGTGGTTTTAATTTCCTCTTTTAAATGAAGAACAAGCAAAGCTATAAATCACGTACCCAATTCTGCCGTAAATCTCATTTGTTCCATTGCTTGCCGACAATCTGAAAGAAATATTTTATTCCTTGCATTCCTTGTCCGTATCAGGTTCGTTATATTTTATTCTTTCCAGTAATAAGTAAGCACAGGACATGCAAACTCTGAAGTTGTTAGCAATGATTTCTCTGCTGCCCTCAAGACTGACAGTGACGAGCAATTAGACATGCAAACAATATTGGCTTGTCCCTGCACATTGCAGTTTGCATTCCTAAGGAGACAAGGCACATGTGTACTACCCTTGAGGGACATCTTATAGTGATATGTGGGTTGCAGAGTGGAAAAGAAGAAATAGTCTCAGCGATCTCTAGTTTTCTTCAATTTTGGATGCCCAGAACTAGCCAGACATTAAACTCTTTTCAGCAGTAACTTTGGAACTCTTTATACCCATCTACAGGATTCACTGGGAGAAAAATAAAGAAGCTAAAAAGACACAAAAATGTCCAAAACTTTTATTTTTCAGCCTCCTAGAAACCATGGTTTTCTGGGGGAAGGACTGAGGGTGGGAGGTGAGGGTGTGGGTGGCAGAGGGAAGTGCTGGGGTGAAAATGGAGACAACTGTACTTGAACAGCAATTTAAAAAATGCAAAAAAAAAAGAAAAAGAAACCAAGGTTTTCTGAAAGGTCTCAGATACTTCACATGCCAAGAGAATAAGGGTTTTGAGCCAGACGTGTGAGATGCTTTCTTTTCTCTTCCAATCCTGCTCTTCCTTTGAAGCTTTGCAGACTTATATATAATTTCCTCTTTGTTTATGCTTTCAAATATTTGATACGTTTTTGTGGATCTATAGCTTTTGCTATGGAAATTGCTCTGCTTGATGTAATAACTTAATAGTAGATAACACGGATGATTTTTCCCTTTCTCTCCAAAATAATGGTTTTGTCCTAGTTACATATTTATATATACCAAATTAGAAGAAAAACATTTCAAGAATAATGAAAAATGAATGCAAGATATTCCTAGTCTTTATATTTAGATGCTCTTAATGGAGGAAATTATTAGAATTTTGATCATAATGTGCTGCAAGTTTGTTGATCATAAATTTGAATGTAAGATATGACTCATCTTGAACATGTAAAGATATGAATTTTTGTATAATGTCCCCCAAAGTCATAGCTCATTACTCTGCAGGCAGGGAAACAACTTTCAGGAAAGGAGTCATGGATTGCAATTCTAATCTCAGTCTCTTTGCTGTGTCCTTTTGTGTAAATCATCTGATTTATTAGCTGCTTTGGCTTTTCCTCAGGGAAAATGGCCCTTTCTCTCCACTTGCTCTCAAGGAAAATGTTGATCATGGACATCAGCTAAGATAATATAGTTTATGTGGAATAACACCAAACCGAAAGTAGAATTGCCTAGGCTGAATTATTTAAATCTATCCTTTTACTGGAAATGATTTCCTCAATTAAAAAGTCACATCTCTAGGCTTCTATTTTCTAAAGTACCAAGTAAGGGATGGTATGTAGTGGCCATCTAAATTTCTTAAAAATTATAATAAACTAAATTTAGAGCTTTGGATTTTTCCTTTGTATGAGAAGCAGGCTGAGGCAAATGTGAGATGAACAAATGCATGTATAGGGTGAAACATAAAATGTATGATATCTTATAACACAAAATATATGCTGGGCAATGTTCTTGGTGTCACACACACACACACACACATACACACACACACAGGTGAGGTACTCTCATAATTGCTTTCCCTATCAGGTGCTATTATTCTCCGAATTGTACAAATGAGGAAATAATCACAGGGAATCATACAAATAGCTTGGCCAGAATCACAATCAGTGTCAGCATTAAGCTTGAAACACACAGGCAATTTGGTTACATAGTTTATTCTCTTAAAATCTGAGCTATAGTATCAGTTTTTCTCATTGAAATGTGATAACCCATGACCTTTATAAATGTGGTAAATTCTCATACTGCTCAGAGGTATCTGAAAGACTACCTCTATCCATGCACACAACCTCTGTAGGGATAGCTTGCCTTCAGAGTATAATCCCAGAAGTTCCTTCCCATCATCCTACCATCATTACAAAGAAATAACTTGCTCCTAATAACGGAGCCACATGTTGGTGGAGAGTCATCTGTGTGCTCTGGTTTGTTGCAGCTAATCCATTTTGGTCATGGGAAATAGTCTCTCTGATATTTGCTGTACTCTAATTTCCTGCACAGTACGTCCTTTTTCTCCATGTGTCTGCTTTGGAAGGCCTTCCCGAGGTTTCCTGTGGTATCGTAATTCCTGTGGATTTTGCAAAGTGGTTTTGTGACGTTCGAGATTTGAGGCAGAGGAGGAAAATGTTAACCCTTAACTTCCCTCACAGGAGGAAAGGATGGCTTCAGTGATGACAACAATAATGAGAATAACAAGAGGGATATTTTATGCTTACACAGTACAGAGTTGGAGTATTTATTTTCATTTTGGAACGTGAACTCCCGTCACAGTGTGGTGTGTTGTAGGGAAGCAAACTTGAGTTACGAAGACCACGTAGGAGACCTGCAGCAGGAAGTTGGGTGACGAATGACAGTGAACTGAGTTGGTACGATGGCTACAGAAATGGAAAAAAGTGTTTTTGAGTGAATTTGAGAAATATTAAAGAGGCGAACTTTCTAGAAGTTTGCAATTGATTGTGTTTTGGGGGATGAGGGAGAGGAAGCTGTCAAAGTAATACCTGCATTCTTAAGTTCAGAATTAGGAGGTTGGTGTACAAATTATTTCACTACCCTGAGCCTCAGCATCTTCATAAGTGGAGTGGAGATGAGTACCCTGTAAGTACATTGTCACATTCCAGAGAAAGCATGCAAAGGACCCAGCACAGAGGCACAAATATGTAGCACTCACTGAAATGAAAAGGTTATAATTTGAGAGTCATTGAAAATAAATTATTACTTTGGCATAGATTTGTAAGAATTGTGGGAAGGCTTCATCACGCACGAGGGCATGAAAGTGCATGGCCAACTCCTATTCTTTTCTGGAATCGAAGCTGAAGAATATTAATAATCAGAAGTCATTCTAATTTATGTCTCTCTCTTGAGGCTTGAAACTTCTTGAGATAAATAGATAAATAATAACTAAACATACTACTCATGGAAATGAGGATTTGGGGAACTATTACGTCTTACCTAACACAAGACAATGATGATGTGACCAAAGTGAGCTAGGGGGCGTCAAACTAGGTACTTTCTTATACTCACAATGTAACCATCCATATCTGTGTGTAGAACATCAGAGCTCATATCATTATTCCTTCTATGTCTGCAGGCTGGAATGCAAGAACCACAGGTCGACAGTAGAAGGTATTTACAGAAGATGGCAGAACCATTGTCAGCTTAGGTTTCTAAACAACTTTGGAAAGAAGAGCTGGTAAGCCTAACTGCTCACCATCCAGTTGTGTTAGTTGAGAAAACAGTAAACCTCTATTGTATTAAATCACTGAAATTTTAAGGTATATTTGTTACAAGGGCTTTTTTTCTAATATAGCATATACTTTTACTTATTTATTTTTGTTTCCTCCCTTCCCCAGAAGCCCCCATATTAGGACCCCAGCCAAGAGTCTGGCTTCTTGATGACATCACTGAACAGCTGAATGAAAACCAGAAATCATCTACTTGCACATCCTTCTGTATGAGGAGAATATACTCCTATATGTTTAAAATACTATTACTTGGATTTCTGTGTTAGCTGCAGCCAAGAGGACTCTCTGCTGATACATGACTAGGGAAGGTAGCTGGAAAAATTCAGTCTCAAATGTGGAATTCTGTATGAAAATTCTTGATCATGTCCAGCAGAATTGAACTAATTTTGGATGAGTTAAATAAGTACCAGGTCTGTTCAAACAGGAAGAGCAATGACAAGAGCATTATTGTTTTTGTGGTAATTTAGCTTTTTAATCGTAATGTTTGTGAAGTTTGAATATGACAATCTTAAAGAACTTGAAAGTCTAAATTAAAAAATTATAAAAGCTGGCATTTTATGTGACTTGGTTCCTTACAAAATATGTTTTTCCTTTTCTTTTGGTGTGACAGGAATTTTTCTTGTGGTTTTCTCTTTCTGCAGAAACTGAAATATTGACCCAATAAAGTGTCTGCTTAACATTATCTCACATAGACACTACTACACTCCTTTGACAGAAGTTAGATTAAGACTGGGACAGTAAACTTCTGGTCAAGATGGAGGCATAGGTAGACATGCTCCACCTCCTCACATAACCACAGAGAGAATTACAACTATATCTCAAAACAAATAACAACCAGAACTGCCAGAAAATTGAGCTGTATTTATGTCTAACAACTAAGGATTTAAAGATGCCACATTCATCCAGACGGATGAGGGATGGAGTCACGGAGATGTGTGAGTGGCAGTGGCAGGACAGGCAGTCCCACACTCATATGTGGTGGATAAAAATTGGGTGGGACACCTTGGGAACAGGGATCCCAGCCCCAGACCACACAGCCCTGGGTTCCAGCCCCAGGAAGAAAAATTCTCATAACCTCTGGCTGTAAAAACCACTGGGGGTTGGGGAAGCAGAAGAAACTGCTGGATTTTCAGGAGAATCCATTTAAAGGGACTGAACATACTTAGAACATATTCACACACCCATTTTGTGGTACACCACCAGAGCAATAGCTGGAAGGGCACCATTCACATATGGGAAGTGGGTAAAGTGATTGAAAATGGGGTAAGTGCCGGGCAAAACTTCAGAAGCCAGGCAGCATCATTGTCCCCTCTCTGAGATGTTCCCCCACACAGAACCACAAAGCAGTAAGGTAAGTTGCCCCACCCTGGTGATTATTTAAGGCTCTGCCCCACACAATTTACAGGTGCCTTTTCTAAGACAGGGAGTCAAAGAAGCTCTACCTAATACACAGAAACAAACACAGGTAGGCTGCTGATTTTGATGAGACAAAGAAATATGGCCCAAATGAAAGAACAGAACAAAACCCCAGAAAAAAGTACTAAATGAAATGGAGATAACCAAACTATCAGATGCAGAATTCAAAACACTGGTGATCAGGATGTTCAAAGAACTCACTGAGCTTGGAAAAAACATAAGGGAAGGAATGAAGGTTACATTAAGTGAAATAAAGAAAAATCTATAAGGAACTGACAGTGGAAAAGATGAAGCTGAGAATCAAATCAATAATTTGGAACACAAGGAAGGAAAAAGCATTCAATTAAAACAGCAGGAAGAAAAGAGAATTCAGGAAAATGAGGATAGGCTTAGGAACTTCTGGTACAGCTTTAAACATTCCAATATCTCAATGATAGGGGTGCTAGAAGGAGAAGATGAAAAGCAAGAAATTGAAAACTTATTTGAAAAAATAACAAAAGAAAGCTTCCCTAACTTGGCAAAGGGAATAGACATACAAGTCTAGGAAGCACAGAGAGTCCCAAACTAGTTGGTCCAAAGAGGAACACATCAAAACATAATTAAAATGCCAAAGGTTAACGATAAGGAGAGAATCTTAAAAGCAGCAAGAGAAAAGCAAAGATTACCTAGAAAGGAGTTCCCATAAGACTATCAGCTGATTTCTCAAGAGAAACTTTGCAGGCAGGAAGGGACTGCCAAGAGGTATTCAAAGTAATGAAAAGCAAGGACTTACAACCCAGATTACTCTTTCCAGCAAAGCTATCATTTAGAATGGAAGGGCAGATCATATGATCTCACCTATAAGTGGAACCTAATCGACAAAACAAAAAAGCAAGCAAAATATAACCGGAGTCATTGAAATAAAGTACAAACTGACAGTAAGCAGACAGAGGGGGGAAGGGATCCAGGGGGAAAAAACAGAAGAGTCATCAAGGAACACGTATAAAAGACATATGACAAAGCCAAAGGAGGGTAGAAACAAGCGTGGAAGATGGGGTGGAGGGAAAATGGAGACAGCTGTACTTGAACAACAATAATTAAAAAAAAAAAAAAGAAGGGCAGATAAAGCATTTCCCAGACAAGCGAAAGGAGTTCATCATCACTAAGCCATTATTACATGAAATGTTAAAGGGGCTTATTTAAGAAAAAGATCAAAATTATGAACATTAAAAGGGCAAAAAACTCACAACTATCAAAAACACTGAATCTAAAAAAAAAAAACAAAAACTAAGCAAACAACCAGAACAGGAACAGAATCATAGATATGGAGATCATTTGGACAATTATCAGCTGGGAGGGGGAAGGAGGCGAATAGGGGCAAAGTTGCAGGGACTAAGAAGCATAATTGGTAGGTACAAAATAGACAGGGGGATGTCAGGAATAGTATAGGAAATGGAGAAGCCAAAGAACTTAATATGCATGATCCATGGACATGAATTAAAGGGGAGGATTGTTGGAGGGAAGGGGGTACTGGGCAGATGGGGGCAAAGGGGGAAAATTGGAACAACTGTAATAACATAATCAACAAAATATATTTTAAAAATAAATAAAAAAAAGACTGGGACAGCAATTTGTTTGTTTGTTTGTTTGTTTGCAGAGCCAGCTGAAGCTTTATTTTGGGAGAAAAAAAGAAAAACTTGATTTGGCTTTTAGTTGGGGGCATGGGTAAGAGGTGGTACCCCAGGCAGTGAGCCAAGGCCTGGGGCTGCACCTCAGGTGGGTCTCTTGTGCCTTCTGCTCCCCTACAGGATCCTTTCCCACAGGCTTGGAGGACAGGAGGGACCACAGTAGTCATTCACTTGGACAGGACATCAGATGACTCAAGAACCAGCTTCCCATCGTGGGTCTCAATCTTCTTTACAACCACCATCTTGAAGGAGCTGGTGCTGGTGCAGCTGAAGGAGTCAGAGCTCCCACCAGAGCCCTTCCCGCCTGGAAGCCCAGACTGTGCTTGAAGTTCTGGTAAGTCGGGCTCAGCCCACCTGAGTAGCTGCTGGTGGTCTTGGTATGGATACTCATGTTCTGCATCCCAGACTTCAGCTGTGTCTCCTTGCCCTCCAGCAGCTTGCAGAAGGTGGTGATCTCGACATCCAGGGCCAGCTTGATGTTCATGACTTCCTGGTACTCATGCAGCTGCTGGGCCAGGTCCTGCTTGGCAGCTCTCAGAGTCGCTTCCAGCTTAGCCACTTTGACCTGAGCATCCTTTGGCAAGATGGCCAGCTTGCCATGCTGCTCTGCATCCTTGATGGTGGCCTCCAGGGAAGCCCTCTGGCCTTTGAGCCCATCGATCTCAGCCTGGATTCTGCTGATGTTCAATTAGTCTCAGAAATCTGTCTTTGTGCGATGCAGGTCATCCCCATGCTTCCCAGCCAATGTCTGCAGCTCCTCATACTTGATCTTATAGATGACCTCAGCTTCCGCACAGTTGCATTTGGTGATCTCCTTGTATTGGGCCTTGACCTCGGCGATGATGCTGTCCAGGCCCAGGGAGTGGCTGTTGTTCATGGACAGCACCACGGACGTGTCGGAGACTTGGGCTTGTAGCTCACACATCTCCTCATCATATAGCTGCCTGTAGTAGTTGATCTCATTGGTCAGCCCTTCCAGGTGGGACTCCAGCTCAACCTTGTTCATGTAAGCTTCATCCACATTCTTCTTGATGAGGACAAATTCAGTCTCCAACTCTATGCCCTTGTTGATCTCATCCTTGTACTTATTCCTCAAGTCTTCCACCAGCCCCCGCATGTCGCCAAAATCCACCTCCAGTCTCAGTTTCTCCTGGGCCAGCGTTTCCAGCTGCCGCAAAAGGTTGTTGATGTAGACCTCGAGCATGTCATCCTTGTCACTGCGAGTCATTTTCTGCTGCTGCAGGAGACTCCACTTGGTCTCCAGAATCTTATTCTGCTGCTCCAGGCCCCACACCTTATCAATGAAGGAAGCAAACTTGTTGAGGCTCTTGATCTGCTCCTTCTGGTGACGCACAGTCTGGATGTTGGGGTCCACCTCTTGCTTCACGGGACTCAGCAAGCTCTGGTTCACTTGGATGGCTTTGATGGTCCTCATGCTCCCAGCTCCACCGAAACCCCTGACCAAATTCATGCTGGTGGCCAGGCCAACCCGGGAGCGGCTGCTCACCTGGGAAAAGGCCAAGGAGCTGATGCTGGGCCCACTCAAGAACAAGTGGCTGCTGAAGGCCCCGGGGCCAGAGGTGGACACCTTGAAGGACCTCTGGGTCATCCTTATGGACATGGTGGAGGCTGGGGTAGAGGCGAGGAGGCCAAACCACACAGAGATTCTAGAAGGAGCCAAAAAGCTGCTTCTTGGGATGGTAATTTAAATATTCTTAAAGTGACTAAAAAATTTTAAACCCCAATCAGCATACTGAGATGTCATTAGCCTCTTTCTCTTGAAGAAATCAAAACAAACAACAGGGAAATCTTTGGTTAGTTCATTTTTCTCACTCAAATTCAATTAAATAAAAACAATTATGCATTTTAGTTCAGGCCAGTGAAAAAGGAAGGATTATGTAAAATAATATATGAAGATTTCAAAAGAGGCTGGAAAATTTCTGTGTTTTCTCCCAGGTGGAAATGATTCCTTGAAGCTAACGAGAAGCTTTAATCCACCAGGAGTGCACTTCTGAATTGACGTATGAATGTAGTAATACTTTTGTTGAGGAAGGATATTAATTTATTATAGAAATACTTTATTAATTATTTAACCTATTTATTAACATTTTATTCATTGAATTAATGAATACTATCAAGCACCCACTACATGAGAACTCTATCTAAAGAGCCTTACTCTGAGGAGTGAGTTTAGTGTTGAAGAAAGTGGAATGATTTGAAGTCAGACATTCCTGGGTCTGAGCCCGGCTTGGTTCCTCATTTCTGTGTGACTTCAGAATACTTAAAATAAGGCTTTGACACTCTTCTCCTCATTGAGTCCTCTGTCCCCACGTCATAGATGTGGTGTGAGGATAAGATGAGATGGCATACATACAATACCGAGCTCAGTTCCTGGACCAGAGGAGACTTAGTGCACACGCGTTCTGGTCTTCTTGGGGAGTTAACAGTTCATCACATGCTTCCAAGGCAGAGCGCCACACACAGAGGAAGTACTGAGAGAACACTGTGAGAGTGAAGGGACACGTTGGGAGTCAGGAAAAGGCCGCATGGAAAATATGACGTTCTGTGCCGAGTGTTGAAAACCAGGATTTAACCTGAAAGTGGAGAGATGTGCGGGCGTGTCTTCCACGGCCCCTTTAGGAAGGAATCTTTTCCTGCTTCTCACCCAGCGGAGTGATACATCTTTTTCAGTGTTAACTGCACATCAGCTTCATTAATGTACTGGATGATTTGAGTTCTTTATTATTCCTCATTATTTGCTGTCTTGCCCAATTTAACCTCATTCATCTGAAAGCTGCGAAGTTGTGTTTAGAGTCTTTTTTCATTGTTGTTTGGGTTAAGTAGGCTTGAAAGCGTTGAATCCTTAATGACCCATCCTTATTAATGTGAGGAAATTACATAATGCTTGGCTTTTAACCTTAAATTTTAACTCCATTATTTAGTCATTAACCTTATGTTTTATATGACCCCTATTTTTAGGATGATCAGTAGAGGTTCACTCCTGCATTATTGTGAGATTGATTCAATTAAATGCAGTGAAACTTCCCAAGTGCCTCTCATGGTGAGCTCAGAAGCTTCACATGTTCATCTTTGCATCTCCAGGCCCTACCGTGGTACCTAGCACAAATTAGGCACTTAATGAATGTTTTTTAATAAACAAGTCCTAGGGGTTCTGAAGGATACCAACATGAATAAGATGCTATTTTTATACCCAAGGGTTTCCAAAAAAAAAAAAAAAAAAGATAATGAGGGTGTCTTAGTCTGCTTGAGCTTCTATGACAAAATTACCATGAACTGGGTGGCTTATAAACAACAAACACTTATTTCTCACAATTCTAAAGGCCAAAAAGTACAAGATTACGGTGCCAGCAGGTCTGGTGTCCGGTGACAACCCTCTTCCTCACTGACAGCCATCTTCTCCTGTGACCTCATGTGGCAGAAGCTCTGAGGGAGCTCTGCAGGTCTCTTCTATAAGGGCAGTAATCCCATTTTGTGGGATCCACCCTCATGACTGACTGAATCACTTGCCAAATATCTCACTTCCTAAAACCATTCCATTGGGCATTAGATTTGAAAGTATGAAATGGTGGAAGAGGCCACAAGTACTTAGTATCCAACAGAGGGCTAGTTAAAATATGTCAGAATAATTTCACATTCTGATTATATATGAAGAGATACAAGGTAGTGTGGGAATTAGGCACTTGAAGGGGTAGATGACAATTGGTTTGTAAGGGACAACCAGAAGACTTTATGCAAAAGGCAGTCTTACAGAACAGTATCAACATGTGATTGGGGAAAGAATACACTGAAGCTCACATGTACAATGTAGGCACTATATAGTGTGCTGTCCTTGAAAGAGACGATCATGCCCATTATATCCACATCCTTCTTGCATTATACAGGCATAAACACTTTAAACCGTAAATAAACAGTACATTCTACAGAAAGAGGGAACAACCCATTTAAAAAAATCTATTTTCCAAAATATCCATGGACTCCTCTGCGGTGTATGTATTTTCCATAGTTTCTTCACCATATATGCGTTTGATTTTTCTGATGCAGTGCTCTGTTCCATGAAATTAAATTTAGAAATGAAATGTGCATTTTGAATTGATCCCCAAAGAGACATGACATCACTTAATGTCCAAATATGGGTTCAGTGAGTCCGAGCGGTGTCTCCGGAACAGCGAGTTGCCTGTCAGCCTCTGCTCACATTGTTTCTGTCACACTTTGTATAAAGCCTTAATCAGAAAATTTCACAATAAGACAATGCACAGGGAGTCATAATTTATTAGAGGTATTATTGTCTTGAAATGCTATTTACAATAAATATATGAAGTTCTCTGAAGGATGTGATTTTTTTTTAAGAAACAGAGTACAATAAGTAGGAATGCTTTCTCTCAGATCTTAACATATTGACTAGTTTTTACCAGATGTTTTTATTTTAGTGATTTTTTTGTTCCACATAAATGACAATATTTTTCTCCAACTGTAAAAGAATGAATATTTATGGAAAAAATAGGTTGTGAAACATTACATTTGGTATCTTGCTCAGTGCCAAGATTTAGTGGTATGTTATGAAAGTTACAAATTATTAATGTGTTCATTCCACTGAATGACCATAAGGTTTTCCTTTTATGGATAAAACTTTCCCATTTCCAATTTTATCTTTAAGTTTCTGTCATGCAGTGCACCTCCACAAACCATATAACCCATCTAAAACAGCTAAAGATTTACATACTCCCAGATGCTTAAAACCATGTAGGAAAAAATAAAGCAGCAAGAACGAACAATTCAACCACCACCATCATGACCGCGGCACTCACCAGAGGTTCTTGTCTCTCCTGGTGAGCGGCACACGGCTGGGTAATGTGAATTAACAGGCAGCACTTTCTAACTCAGGCCACATAGCAAATGCTGGGTTAGAGGTAACCAACTAGAACTGCAGTTAAAATAACCTGGTGACCTAGTAGGAAAAATAAATCTCAAAACAATGCTACTATGGGCTTATACCACAGTGTACATAAAGATTATTGACCACTCATCACCTTTTCATGGTATCACATCAAGAAAATCAAGACAATAATAATTATCTGGAATTTTACATTGGATTAGAAATATATCTGACCTTTAGAAACTAATAGTAAGGCATTTTCAATACTGTGTGTAGTGAATTCAGTTTAGGATTACAGATGGTGTCTATAACTTGTGTGTTTTAGGAAAGACATAGGAGAGGGCTCTGATTTCATAGCGGGGAGACAGAAGACGGTATAAATAAGGGGCATCGGGTGAAGGCTGATTCACTTTTCAAAAAGAAACCCCGTATGACACCCTCAACTTGGTGCCACAAACATTCACGTTGGTGTTGCAGCATTCACAGATGTGGGATTAGCTCACTCGCAGCAATGAAACACAGAGGAGAAAGAGCTGTATAAACCATCCACCAGTAAATTTGTTTCCAAAAGGACATTCCTTCCAAACGACCAGTATTACCCTCTTTTTCATCCAGGGCACTCCTATCTCAGTTCACAGTTCAGGGGAAACTGGATTACTAACCAGAATGTTGCTGGGAGGGTGTGGAAACAAAGGCAAGTGGTAGGTTTGGCTAGGGTGAGTAGGTACCACTCTACTGCGGATGGAAAATCTGTCTCTTTTTTGGACACTGCTGGTGCTGGATAAACTTGTTCACTGTGTGGCTCTTTGGAATGTCCTCTGGCTCTTCCAGCCAACCACACCCTTTAATTCACAGTCTTTCTCTAATACAAACCATTAGTTGGCCACTTTCACATTTAGACCACAGTCCAGTTATAATACTCTTAAATTACTTTCCTGCCACCTTCAGTGGGGTCTTGTATATCCCAAACAGTGTTATCAACACATTTATATTCTCAGGTTGCTATCAGATTTGTCTGATAACATTAAAAGTCCCAGAGAATCACTGTGTTTGCTTGTTTACTTATATACTTATTGATTATAAGGAACTTCTCCGAAGAACATCACTTTCTTTCGTGTGTGTGTGTAAAGCCTTTTATTTAAGCTTATATTACAGTTTGTATATATAAGGCTTATATGTATATAAACTTTACATATATATCAGGCTATAAAATTGAACAATGATATATATATATATCTAGTTCAGTAATGGTTGCCTCATCTTTCTCCCCATTGCTCACCCCTACCCTGTCTGCCCCCCACTCCCACAGTCAATCCCCCCCATTGTTTGTGCCCAGGAGTCCTCTATTCATGTTCCTTTGCTTGCCCCTTCCCCTTCTTTCCCCCGTTATCCCCTTACCCCTTCCCCTCTGGTCACTGTCAGTTTGTTCTTAATTTCCGAGTCTCTGGTTCCACTTTGTTCATTTGTTTGTTTTGTTGATTAGGTTCCACTGTATAGCCTGATATTTTTATTTAACACTGCCCCATGATAGACTAATTACATAAAGCTTGTTTGTAATGGGTGCACACTATTCCGCCACATAAAGACCTGAATTCATTAGTCCATTCCCATGTTGTCAGACAATTGAGTTGTTTCCCATTACAAGTGACACTGGAATGAGCATCCTTGATCTTAAACTTGTATATGTACTACAGACAATAAGGATGTGAGCGTTTCCTAGAATGGAATCAGTTTGTCAAAAAATGTATATTTTAAGCTGCTATGTACATGGCTTTTGTCACCCAGAAATTTTGGACCAATTTACCCTTCTATCACCAATATATGAAATTCCATATTTTGTTGTACTCTCATTGCTATTAAGAATAGAAGCTCCTAAACATTTCCTAATTGTGTATGTGTGTGTGTGTGTGTGTGTGTATGCCATATTGTTTTAATTTGGATTAGAATTTAATTTTAAAATATAGAATTATAGGGATTAAAAGAGAAAAGACTACTCATCAGGAGCCAGGCTGTGATTATTGTGAATGTTATGCCACATTACTTCAGGCCACAGTTTACTGTGGAAGACAGTCACAGAAATGGTATGCAGGGATTTCTGAAGACATAGCACACTGGCATTTTAAAAACTCATTTCACAAAATCTCTTTGTGAATAAAATTGAAAAGACATGTACTTGAGACTATTAGAAATATGTGAGTTTGTAATACATCAGAATAGTGATTCAGATGTGGTTCTGTGAACTGGAGGAACTTTAAAAATCTATTTTGAGTTGTTACA
>VMDR010025735.1:0-14340 GCA_007922815.1 Macrotus californicus
TTTTGACTTGATCTATCATCTTACTTTTAGCTTACAATTTGTCTTGTTTTTCATACTCTTTTTCTATTCTTCAGTGAAAACACTTGACGTTTTTCTCTTTTCAGGAGATCTTTAATTTTAAGATGTGATGTTCCAGTCTGTTCTTGACACCGAAGCATGGCTGCGGATTCCACAACCAAACACACAGGCGGGAGCTAGGTCTCTGACTCCCTACACTAACAAAACAGGTCAGTCATTCGACGGCAATAACCGCCTGGTGGTTGAAACAAAGTCTGAGCTTTTGGATAAAGCAAAAGTTTTTGTTTCGAGGTATGCTTGTTAGGTCATGAAAACACTACAACTTTTCTCACAAAGTGATTTAACAATGATTTTCCTCTCTTTTCTTATTTTTTTTTCCTGTCTTACCTTTTCCACCATGTCCAGACTTTTTCCTGGCTGCCTGGTTTCTGCAGATCCTGCGTCTTTTGCACAAAGCCTGTTGCCTCCCCTCCAACCTCTTGGTTAAGTACCATTCATCTTTCTTTCACCAGCAGCAACACAGAAGCCCACAGCTACTCACACCTGCATGCTCTAGCAGCTAACTCGAAGAAACAATTGCTCTTTTGCATTAGAGATATATAATAAACCAGCAAACACACACTAAAGCATAGAGACTTGGATGGAGGGGGAGGGCGAAAGAAACAGAGATGTCTTAAAGTTCATGGAACTTTTCTTAAACACTCAGAGAAACCAGAATCACTTCTGTTTTGTTTGTTTTGCCACAGATCCCTGTGCTCGAGTCCAGGTTTTTCCACGTCCAATCAGTTATCCCTGGTCTAAACAATTCTATGTTGCAGCTGATTCAAGAACTTATTCTGTTCAGTGATGTTATTTTAAAATAGCTCAAATTTTCCATTGCTCAATGAGTAACATTTTCTAAATGTCACTGAGAGAATTAAAAATTAAAGTTGTGGATGGACAGGAACCATGGGCAAAGCACCTGCTTGTTAGATATTCTTTACAGTATTCAGAGGTTAAAAAAGATCAGCACCAAACTTAAAAATGCCACCAGGTGTCTCTTTTTAAATTAATGATCATATGATATGATAGGTCCTTTCTTGGTAAGCTTAAGTGTCAGTGCTTCACATGATTTGCCCAGACTTTTTACCTGCGGTTGGCTCTTTGCAGCCGTCAGCTGGTGTGTGCTCAAGAAATGGAAGCTGACATTTTGTATGCATCTAAGCAGATTATTTTAAGGCAGGCAAATTAGCTGGGGGAAAATTCAGTAACGATGACTACTGATCTTCCTTATGGTGAATAGTATATGAATGTTGGAACTGTCTTGAATTATTCCACTGATTTTTGCTGGTTTTGGAATTCAAGGTCATAAGACTTTAAAAAATAGTTTTAGGAGATAAGGATCAAAATTAAATATTCAGAACAGGTGCTTGTCTGCAAATGTGTGCATGCATTGGCACATAGCTACTTGAATGTTCAGTATGTGCCAGCTTGGCAATTGTGGGTGGAATTTGGGCATTAGCTTGAGAATGTAACCTGTGGTGGGTTTTTTTCCTATCCCTCCCCCCCACTCAAAAAACATCCAGGACTGTATCTTTTCCATGTGAACAGTAATATTCAGAAATGAGCACTGAGAAATGAGAGGTTCCATGAGAGATAATTGCAATTACACCCCTAAAGTATCTCTTTCAAATGCAAATCTTTATAAAATCTATTATACAGCCTCCCTTTGTGGAATATGCTTGATAAAGTTTAACCTCATGAAAATGTTTCTCGTTGAGCAACGGAAAATTTGAGTAGAGTCATTGTTCGAAAATTCTGGGTTTTTTCTTTTTCAGTGCAAGAATACAGGGTGCCCGTGGGGTTATTAAGCTTGGTGGAGATATAGGCCCTAAATTAAGTGCTCTGCAAGCTGTAGTCACTGAGTTTTTCTTATTTGCTGTCCGCACTTTTTCTATTTCTATTGTATTGTGTAACCGACATTCCTATTTTTAATTTCTGCCCTATTAGCTATTCTTGACATTTATTGTTGGAATTGACAAATAGCTGGTCATTACTGAAGCTGAGCAACGTTGACGCAATGTTTATTCCATTCTCTCTGCTTGGGGTGTGTTTGGATATTCCCAAGGTGGATTGGATAGGACACAGGAGCAATTAAACTTCAGGTGAGGGCTTGTGGCCCATTGCATTCCCCAAAGATGGCTGCCAACAATCTTCCATAGCACATCCCCTTCTAAGCCATGACCTTGACCCCCTTTGAGAGATGGGAGTCTACATCTGGACAGGTGTATGATGAGTATGGCAGAAGTGACACTATGTGAGTTCTAAGACTAAGTCAGACCAGGCAATGAGGCTCATGCATCGTCTTTCCAAGGAGTCCTGAGCCATCATGTAAGAGATCTGATTTCCACGCTTTGAGAAAGCCCAAGACACATAGTGAGGCCATGTGAAGGTAGTACAGCCACCAGCTCCAGCTGAGGTCCTAGTTGACGAGTATAAACCCCAAGCACATGAGTTAAGACACCTCCAGATGAGTCCAGCCTGCATCTGTTGAATTCTTCCCCTGAATCCCTCTCCCCCAGCTATTGAGTCTTCCCAGCTGAGGGCTCAGATGATCATGAAAGGAACAGAGACAAACAATTCTTGCTGTGTCCTTTCTAAATTTGAGAAGCACAGAATCTGGAGTGGTTTGTTACACAGCAATGGCAACTGTAACAAAGCCCCAGGGAGTCTTCTATAAGCAGAGACCAAGAGTTTTAGTGCCCAGGCTGTAAAACATTATATGGGGGAGTGGTTAAGATATTGAGCTCTGGAGTTGAACCAGTCTGAATTCACATCCTGATGCCATCAGCTGTTACACCCTAGGCAAGTTCTTTACCCTCTTTGAGTTTCAATTTCTTCATCTATAAAATGGGGACAACACTAGCATCCTATCATGGGGTTTTATGACAAAGTATTTGTTGCAAAGCACTTAGCAAAACGAATAGCACAAAATAAGTACTCTGTAACTTTTAGCTACTTTTTGTGTGTGTGTGAGTGAAATAAGTTTGAATTCTCAATGACTGCTATTAGTGCCTTCCTGATTTACAGCTGTGTTCTAGGTAATTAAACTTCAGATACTTTGAGTTCTACTATTCAATATATTACTAGTGAGATGTGGCAATGTTATTTCCACAACTGGAGACATGGAGAGAGTAACAGTTATGTACACTTGGAAACAGGGGTTGCTAGGTTATAAGTTTGAGGAGGACGGGGACCACATCTTTCTTTTTCATCACTGTATCTGCAGAGCAAACCCAATTGAACACATAGAAAATGCTCAATAAATACTATTTGTATGAATCGCCATAAAATCCTGTTTGTGTAGCCTGTGGATTACACTGAAGATGGATTCACTTCATCATCTGCTTATTTTCAGAATTGTCAAAAATAAAGAGGAATTTTCTGGAGAAAAATTACCCAGAAGTCTAACATTTAATTATCTATTATAATTATTTTCAGATGCCTTGATTTTGTGTAGGGCCACAGAAGCACATAAAATATTAAGATAACCCACTTTTATTATTTATAGATCCAAAATATTTTCTTCATATTCTTGGAATATTATGATGGATATTAAATAATTTGTTAAGTAATTAGCCCCATGCATTTTTGCATAAATGCTTATAGTTTTGGTTTTCATGATTCAGAAGCCAAATGGTGATTTAAATTAATTATAACCTTAACTTGCTTCGTAATTGCAATCACACTAGGCAAGGACTCAATTTTCTCATCACAACATATAAAACTTTAATTACAATGAAAATTATGATCTATGGCAAGGCATCCTGATCTATTCTGGCAACCCAGTTTTAATGGAAACACTAGCGTCTGATTTTTATTAGATGAAACAGATATAAACTTCTTCCTGGGAGTTGGATAATCTTGAAAGCTTTAGCATTTTATTGATGACCAGCAGAAAGGCTACAGAGGAAAAGTTTGCTCCCCAAGATCCGAAGTTGTATCACCCACGTAGGTTAGAGTACGCTGTGGCGACAGACAATACAGTTTTCTCATCACACCAAGTTCTCTTAAGGTTCAGGTGACTTGCCGTGCGTGCGTGTGGTCCAACCTTCAAGGCCCTTCGCTCTTGTGGGTCTGCATCTCACTCTTTGTGGCTGAGAAGTAGATCCCTCTGTTCAGAAGTGATGCATGTCGCTTTCACTTTATACTTCATTGACCCAAATAAGTGAAAGGGTCGTGTTCAGTTTCGCCAGGACTCTTTCTCCTATATGTCTAGGGGTGGGAAGAGAGTGGGAAACTGGTGAGCCTCAGTGATGCTCCAGGAAGTTACACAGTGGTTGTGAGAATCTGGTTCAACATCCTTTTTAGCGGAAATCTTTCTTTTTCCCCTCCTCCACTTGGTGAACATTGCATTGAGTATAAATGAAATATTGTTTCTCTAATGTAATCAGCACAACTTAAAGTACAAGAAAATATGGTATTATTCACTGCAGAATGGATTTGATAGGAGGTGGCTCTGTCTTGGATTCTTTCCGAGGAGTGGGGATTCTTAGTGCTGAGGCTGCCAGAGGGACTTGGTTAGAGCTCTGCTTTGCTCAGAGTGCGGTTCTGAGGCGCAGACCTAGAAGGTGACACCATAGCAAGGCTCTCCCTTAATTATCTTCCCCCTGCTGTGGGACCCTGAGAGAAGACACAGTGTGAAGAGCAATCATTGTCAATTACTGGGGAATATCATGACATTTCAGATGGCTACTATCTGGATTGAAACACCCACTCTTCCTTTCCTAAGGACCAACTGCGCCACCACTCCCATTCTCCACCAGTCATTGCCCAGTTCTCAATGAACAGAATGCAGGGTGGGGCAAAAGTAGGTTTACAGTTGTTCCTATGTAATCCAATATTAACACAAGACTAAACTGGTTTGGAGTACTCACAGCTGTAACCTTACTTTGCCCCACCCGGTAATACACATAGTGAAGGTCTGATAAGATGCATTGGCAAGATGTGTTAGCTGTAACGTTTTCCGCCTTCTACACCTACCAGGGTGTACTATGCATTTGCCACTTTTTAAAGGCTGGATATGATTTCCTGTCATGACTTTCTACTGCCACATAAGGGTTCTTGGCCTATGCAGGGCAAGCGCCAGTAATTTGAAACTTTTGGCACTTTCTTTAATGACCTTGGGCCGATAAGTGCTAAGCAAGCCTTTGAGAGGAGTCTTTGGTCCAGTGTGTTGATGGTACTTTCCTGCACCGACCTTTTCGTTGAAATGAATCGTGGCGGAATCCAGGTAAAGAGGTGTCAAACGTTCATTGCACTTTCTGTTTCTTCCATAACCCAGAATAATTTCGAAGTGTCACTAACAAGCGAACTTTCCCAGTACACTGTTTTGTTGTAGCAACCCAGGATTTTACTGGTGGGTACACACAGGGTTGGGTGGGATTGGCACTGCGAGTGTGCAAGTGTTTGTGCAATGTGCCTTTCACAGCCAGTGCCAGGCGTTTAAGAAGCACTCTAGATCAGGGAATGCACTTGATTTTGGTGCTTGTCCACATGTCTTATTGTTCCATTATTACCACATGTAATTTTTATTCCTAATGGCACTTTGATACTTTGCCGCCTTTTCAATAAAAACAGGGGCAGTGCATTCAAGGATGCTGCCTTGCGATAGAAATAAGAACAATAACCATTTATCAGGTGACCATGCAGAGTATTGGTGTCAATATTTGGAAAAGGAGGGTCAGTACACTGGCCCGAGGGCATTAGTACATGTTTACCAGGGATGGCTCTTTCTAGGAAAAGGAAATGACAGGAAGGCATATTGCAGGAAGAGGAGCTGAGCTTTGCAACTAATGAGAAAGATTTAGTTGGACTTTTTCCTATATTATTCTCTCTCTGGGTTTTTTCCCCAATATTTTGTCATGCATGTTGGGGTATATATTCCCCAACACAATGGCATGCGTGGCATTACATTTATTCCTTCATTCATTTAACAGTCAGGTATCGGATATCTACCATGTTACAGGAAAAGGCTAGGTAAGTATTAGGGATAAAGCAATATGATCTTAAATCAGTTACTGTCAACAGGGGCGATAAGCAGATGAAGAATTAGAGAAAAGAAACAAGGTGTTATGGGACCATAGAGAAGGATGAATGGAAATATCTAGGGGGAAGGCAAGACAGCAGAAAGATCACCACAGCTTTCTGAGTCTTGAAAGATAAGGATAAGTATGTCAAGGGGGGAAGACAGTTCCAGGCACAGGGAAGAGCCCCGAGATGTTAATCAGTGGAAGGGTTCAGGGAGGGGCAAGTGACCTGTGCAGATGGAGCTTCAGGACAGGGAGGGACAGTGGCAGAAGGTGAGGCTGACAAAGATCTGGAAGCCAGCTTCATAGCTGAGGACATCGGTGCCATATGAAAGAGTTCGGACTCCAGGCTGTAGGCAGTGGGCAGCCACTGAAAAACTGAAAACAAGGAGGGCTGTAATCTGATTTCCAGGTCAGAAAGATGACTCCAAAGGCAAAGCAGAGTTTTGATTGGAGGCTGTCTTCTTCCAGGACCAAGAGATGACCGGAGTGGCTGGAGCATGGCAAGGAGAGGAAAGGTAAGGGATATTTATACCGTAAAATTAAGAGAACTTAAGTGATTGGATGCAGAGAGTTAAGGAGACTCAGTCATTGATGATGTCCATGTATCTGGTTTGTGTTAACTGGAATATAAGGGGAAAAGCACATCTGAAGGGAACATGTGGTTGAGATGCCTAAAAATTGGAAAGAATATGCCCATTAATCCATTGGTTAACATTTACTGAGAGCTCAGTATGTGTGAAATATTGTTGTAAATTGTATGTTGTAACTGGTTTAATCCTCGCAAGCACTGTAATAGCTATTGCTAGTGATTTTCATCACATTTAAGGTGCCATCAATTGTAAGATACATGTCGATATCAAAGATGTTAAAATTGTCCTTCCTAGAATTGATAAAATATAGTATTGTTCCCATTTTACAGATGAAGAAACTGAGGTGGAGAGATTGGGTAGTTTATGCAAAGTGAGGTTGTTAGTTAGTAGAGGAGCTAGGATTCAACTGTAGGCGGTCTGGCTCCAGAAATTGTTCACCTAATCATTGCGCTCCGTTGCCTCTCGGTACAAACTGGTCTCAGGAGAGAGTGATCTGGAGGGAGATCAAGATCTGAGAGTCATCAATCAAAGACCCTCTCATGTGGCAAAGGTGGAGATGTTGCGTTTGGTACCTGACTCACAAATTTGTGATGAAGTCATTTGAGTTAAAATGGAAATAACATTGATGATTACCACTAATGGTTCTTTTGATACATCACCATATCTCAAAATATCAGAGTACACCTATTTTAAGCAAATGTTCTACAAGAGCAACTAAAGATACAGTATCAACAGAGGGGTAGATCAGAAAGGCCCAGACTTCCCTGAGCTCATTGTCATTTCCTTGGACATCTTGTAAAAGGACAGCTGAGGGGTGGAGCAGGATGGGAAAGAAATCTCCTTGAGGACACGGCCACGCACATGTGCAAAATCCAAATCAAGGCTGGAGATGTGCATGTTAAGTTCCTGGTATCTGTAGTCCTGGGAAAAATTAAATTCCTTACCAGTGGACAGGTATATATTTGGCCAATTGCTTTTATTTACTAGTAAGAGGGCAATGTCACTCGGCGCAGTGAGTCTCAACTTTTGGGATGCAATCCTTCTAACTCAACAGTAACAAATTTGTTTTTTGGGCACAGTAATTTCCCTTCCTTTCTCCAACTCCCCTTCTGCCCTCCACGCCCTCCCTGGACGGTCATTTCCCTTGGAGGAAGCGGAAGGGTGAATGTATAGAATGTATAGGTTGCTAAAGACAGAAACCCAGTTACAGAGTTGCAAGGGAAATTCAAAGAAACTCTTGGAGCTCAGTCCTCAATTTGGTTTAAGCTTTAATCAGGCCAAGGGGATGAGCGGAGAACAGCTCTGAGGACCGGGGCTGCGTAAAACCAGCATCTCTGTGTCCTTCTCAGCAGGACCAGGTGTGCAGGAGATGGGCATACACTGTCTCTGAAAAGAAGGGAGTAGAATGCTGGTGTGGGAAAGGGGGCTGCTTCGGTAGCCGGCCTTCCAGATGGGGTCAGCCTGAACAGCTTAGGAGCAGCTGTGGCTTCGCCCACACAGTTGCACATGTTTGTAACTGCCTTTCATCTGACTTGTTGATAGTGTAATGACAATAAACAGAGCAAATGAAGAAGCCACTTGAGCAGGGAACGGGTTTTCTAAAGAAGAAAGCCATGTTTTGGAGAACGATTCTAAACTTTTAATTGGCTGCATTTTGGCCCCCGAAGAAAGCAACAATTTCGAATTTGCTGTGCTTATTTAATCCCACTCTAATTGAAATCATTCTCATCAATTATTTTGTCTAAAATATCGCTTATTTGTTTTTAGAAAGGTACTTGGATAGGACACATTCTATTTATATCTTTTCAGCTATCCTTGGCTTAAGACAACTGTCTCTATATTTTTACTTTTTATTTATTTTCTAGCATGACCTCTTCTGTCAGTCCAACAGCCCATGTAAAGTAATTGGATTAGCTAGGTGATAAACTGCCTTATGTAAATCTTTTGAAAAGGAGGTGGTTTATAAATACATTCCAAGATAAATACAAAATAGTGCAAGCACCAAAGTCATCTTTGGGAGGATAAAAACAATTTCTTTTCTCTTTTCACTAGAAAAGAGTTTGACAGAGACAAGACCTGAAACGTGGAGGAAAAATATACTTTTCTGGAAGATAGGAGTGGCTGATAGAGACTTGATTCGTCCCTGGGTGCATGGAACCCAGGCAGGACTTAGGGTGGAAACTTCTCAGAGAATATGTAAAAAATTACATGCCGCAGCTGCTAGCAAGGACTGTGAGATGATGTCCCCCACCAGATGAGGACTTTTACCTTTATTTCCTTTACTCACAAGGCTAGAGGTAGGCGACCTGGTCTCATAGACGGAAGCTCCCTGACATCACCAGGGACCACGCTATCCACTATGATCCCAGAGCTTACAAGTTAGTGGTAGCTCCGGCAATCACATCCATGACTCAGGAGAAAACGGAAGAGGAAGAGATTGAGCAAAGGGGATTAGCTAGGTCAGAGAGTCTCCTTTAAAGATTTTCCCCTGAAGCTTTACCTAATAATAAGCCTATTTGTAGAGGACCTAAGCAAGTAGTTTTCTGAACTGGGCACTTACCTCCCATAATATTTCTGCTAATAAGAAAACAGGAGAGAACCGTCACTGAGCAGGACCCCATTGTCACCCACACAGTGGAGTGAGAGGGAGAGCGGTAGACTAACTGCACTGAAGGCAACCCATGCCGATTTTATTATTTTAGCTAGGTCCAGTTTTCAGAATGGAAGTGTTGCATTTTTGTTTAATACAGTTTTGCCTGGACATGGCATAGTCAATACAATAACATGTCACTATGTCCAGGAGTGGCTGAGTAACTGGGACAAACAACTACAGAAAATTCGGAGATCACTGAAGACTTGCATATGGATGTTGACCTATCATATAATTAATTCTGCAGGGCTACCCTTCCTTCAAGAAGGTTATTTTTATAATAATAATAACAATTATTACTTTGAATGGTGTTTGAGACTGAGGAGGTGAATGCAAACGTGGCTCATTTTGTTCAGACTCTTTTTTCAGAGAGCTCCTACGGAGCTGAATCAGCCTCTCCTGGTGTCCCGTGACAGAGACAAAATGGCCCCAGGCGTTTCTGAATAGCTCTGCGATCACTGGAACTTGTCTGACTGATGTCAGCGGAGTAATAAAAAACTTTGTGCAGTTGGTTTTGGTATTTATACTCTAAAGAAATGCAAGCCTCTGATAACTATCTTGCAGGCAAGCCCCTGTCCACCCAGAACCATCCCCAAACTCCTCACCCTTCACCCCCAATCAACATACACTAACGGAATCTAAGTAGTGAGTTCACTCCTAAAAAAGATTCTTAAAACAACAAAAAACTTCTTAACTTTACAAACTAGTATAATCACATCAAATGAAGGTCAGTAGAAAAGCTGTCGATAAGGTAGCTCTACCCTGTCTGAAATGTTGATTTTGCTTTCGAACTGGATTAAACTCGTGGGAACACAGGGTGGGTTTCCTGACAACAACTACTTTGCATGGTGATAGTAATCTAGAATCTGTCCCCGAAGATCTGGCTGGAGTGTGGATCGCTGACTGGCTCCAGAAAGCTCCTTTGCTTGGATTCCCTCCACTGGGCATGAAACAAGGCACAAAATGGACTTTTCTTTTTTTTTTCTAGAGAACTTTGTACATGGCTACACTCCCCATGTGAAAAATAGAAGTGATGTTGTTTTTAAATATGAACCAACTGAACCAACTAAAAACAAAGGTGGAAGAAATAAATTCAAGTGTGTGAAAGCATGAGGAGGCAAAAGGAAATAATTCTATTATATTTATTTTTCAACAAGAGCTTACATCTGTTTCTAATTTACACAGATTATTGACACATCTGGATGTTTGGCTTTAGGAATTGTAGGCTGCTGTGGTGGCATTTATTTTTTGAATCAACTTTTCAGACCACCCTGGAACTCATGCAAACTAGTTTGGAGAGGATGTTGTGATATTGTGAATAAAGTTACCTTCTGGCATTTCAAAACCAGTGCAAATGGGTTCCTATCATTTTGTGTTTTGTAAATTGTGGTTTTGCATTTTTGACACCTGCAGGAAAAATAAGACCAAAGCCCAGGGCCTAATGGCTTGACAATGACAAATTATAAGCCAGATAAAGCTATTGAGGAGATGGGTGTAAAGTTAGCCATTCACATTAACTAACTATAGGGCACCCTAGATTTCAGCAGAAGCCAAATAGTAAAGGAGTGACCGGTGAACATGCTGTTTTAACACGGCCTGCTGGGAATATGCATTCTAACAGGGAAAGTGGGATTGTTAAGTAACATTGATTGATACTTGACCTCTTGGATGGATTCCTTTTGGAATCAGGAGTTAACTTTTCTCCCTATGTGGTCCTGATTGTGGTAATTTATTCCAAGGGTATGAATAATGGGAGTCATGGAGTAGACCTTTAAGATTTTAAAAAACAAAAGCATGATGAAACACTTATTTCATTGCAAATATTTCTTAAATGGAGGAGCATGTTTTTATTAAAAGAAACAGAAGACCATACATCAAAACCCTAATACAAACTGGCAAAAACCAAACCAAAACCCTCTTGCAGTGCTTTAGCCTAAAGGTACAACATCGAGAATTAAGCGCACGACCTGGTTTGATTAGCTTTGTGAAGAAGACTCTTTGGAGTCCTGGGTGTAGTTTTGGTTCTTCGTTTTGCTGTCACAGCAAACCTTCAAATTCTCTCCTGTTGGAGATGAAGTTTTACTACATGGAGAGAGGTTGCCCGGCAGATTGACAGGTAAAAATGACATCTGGCTTTCGCATTCTTTAAAGGCAATTATTGCATTCCAGTTAGAAAGGAAATGATCATGATGATAGAACATCTGATGTAGCTTAGAAACAAACTTATCTGTTGTGCTGACATTCCTGTGTCTTTAGATATTATTTTATTGAATGTTCACAAAGGAAAACACCAAAAGTATATCAATGCCTGAGATAAATGATCAAATGTCCCCAGGTAGGAGCCTCCAGCCAATTTATAATGTATAGTAAAAGGTGTACTTCCTACAGCTTTTTTCGTAGAGATGGCAGAAAAGGAATCAGAATTAGGAGGCCAAATTCCAAAGACCCCACCTTGCATGGAATAGTTATGTAATTAGCAATGTTCTTATCTCCACTTTAGTACAGCCTATTTTAAGAGGCTCATAGGTAACGTTGGGATCCATTAATGCCCTCTGGAAATGATTTCATCGCGACTCAACACGGTGACATTATAGTATTGTTCCACATTGACTCAATGATTTTAAAAACAGTATCACTTCTAGCATCGCCTACAGTCCTGTCATTTTCAAGCCTCGGATCTTGTGTACGTGTGAGTCACAAAGCTAATTGGGAACATTTCTAGTTAATCCTTAGTGTCTAACTCTTGGTTAGGGGGCCTTTAACAGATGCTTTGACGGTGGAAGACAGGAGTAAACAGGAAAACTGAGTTCCACAAATAACACAAGCATTTCATTTCAGTGAACCTCTACCTTTCTTGTAACCAGAGTTTAAGTCACAGCCTGTTACAAGAATTAATAAGAGTAGGCTGGCTTGTGTTTTGGTCCTTTTCCATTTTCCCTGTGCACAGCGAACGACTCAGGATATTTGCTTAGTAGGGATGAGGGGAAAGGTTTCTGAGAAGTTTCCATTGCCTTTAATGACACAACTTCTAGAATGCTCACGGGCACTGACAGCTAAATAGTGAGCTGGTAGGACCACCGCCCTCTTAGGCACTTTGGAAGGGGGTCTGAGAAAAATGTGGAGGTGCTTCTTTTCCAGGGGATCATTCTCCAGGCCTGGAATGCCCAGTAGAAAACCATTCTCTATTGTACATCTAAGGTATTCCATTTCTCTTTCGATAACCTTCGCCTTGGCAGGTTCCAGGCCTCTATTGGAGTTATAAATCAATGGATAGGAAGGAGCAGGACTGGGAGAGAATGGGATGTGAAAAATGGCAGTTCACAGAGAGGCGCAAAGCAAGAGGGAGGAAGCAGGAAAGCAAAGATTCGGAACTAGGCTTGATGTTCATTCTTTGATGTTCAGTTTCTCCTGCGTGCTGTGTATCCAAACCTCCCCTTGTCCTGCTTCTGTTTGGAAATAGGGAGCTGGAGAAATGTGTCTTCCGGCAAATACCATTGTGTGCTTAAAACCAGGCGGTTCCAGAATGCTGGAGGCGAAGAGAACATTAGAAGTCACTGGTCAAACTTCCTTATTATATAGATAAGGACGATAAGGAATCAAGGCCCAGAGAGGTGAAGGGATGAGTGGAAATCTCTAGGCAGGACCCAGAGCAAACAAATGTGCTTTTCTCCCCCTCACTTATGCTTACTATTTTATAGTCGGTCTCCCCTCACTGGGAGGACGAGGGGAGAACTTTTGGTTGTGGCTTTTCAGTATTTTTGTAATTGAGATGTAATTCACAACCATATGTCTTTGGTTGACTTTCTGATCTTAAGTGAGAGGAAATAATTATTTAAAACATTCAGAACATTTAAAAAGCTGTCTTGTAGTCTTTGCTGAATATGCAGGGTATGCTCCATACCGAGCCCGACGCAGAGGGGAAGAACAAAGCACAGGCCGAACACAGCTGAGTTTGGTGCATATGAAGCAGGCGCTCAGTGGTGGGAGAGGCAAGCAAGAACACGGATGACCCTGCCCATGAAGGTGTTAGTTCACCATTCAGAGAAACGAAGGAGCTCTCCTCTCCAGGCTTCTAGGTGTAACAGGTGAGGTGAAATTCATACAGCGATCGTGTCAAGCCTTTCTCCGTGCTGAAAGTTTGACCTGTTGTCACACACTGATGCAAAGGGAGATGCTCTGGATTCTGGGTTTATGGAAGTGAAAGAATTTCCTCCCTTCGGCCATTCTGGACAGCCTGTTGCTCATCAGGATTTGGAATCTTGAGGTGTCTGCTAATCGTTACTGGAATAGGAAGGGCTCTCCTTAGTGTTCTCTTTTTCTTCTCCCTTTTTTGATTTCTCTTTATCACATCACAGTTGGAGACTTCCTAGAAGACCTGCTCCGAGTTTCAGAATCTGTTGTGCAGGAGCTTTCTCAATGTTTTCTTTTCTGCTTTTACTGGTTGGATCACATTCAGCCCTGCTCACTCACCAAGCAGAAATTCCTATTCTTTTGACTCATTCATTTCCTTCACCAGGAAATATCAAAATGAACCACTATATCATCAGGTCTAACCCTTACATGATTTTCTGTTTCCTTTTCATTCATTCTTTAAGTTGCTATCAACTGTGTTTTAGATTTACAGTGTTTGTTTTAAATCTATTTCCCATACAAGATGATATTTTATCTGTAAATTATTAAGAATTTTTATTTCATATTAGAACTTAAGCCTTTTAAGCATTATTATCCTTTAACTTTTCTGGATGAGGACTCAGTAGTTTATAGCTATCTAGAAATCTGTAATTCTTTACCTTTCTTTATAAACTCATTTTGTCACCTAAACTCATATAAACATTTCTTATAATTTCTTTTTTTAAGTTGAAGTGTTTTGGAACGTTATAATTTATTTGTTAACATTACAATTTTGATATGGTCACAGAAAATCTCTAATGTCCAAATTTTGACCTTTAGTTTTCCTGAAGACAGAATTATACATCCTATGTTCAAAATGTCCCTTCAGGTTAACCTGTCC
>VMDR010025736.1:0-14346 GCA_007922815.1 Macrotus californicus
GAGGTGCTGCCAGAACAAAACTAAACAGTCCAGGAAACAAACCCACACCTGCAAAAGTAACTCCCTTTCACAATCATGCTATCAACTGTAAATGAGCCAATATTAATAAAGGTGTAAAGAGAGTAGGACTCTTATAAGAAAGGAAAAACAAATGTGAGATGACTGAAGGAAAAATGATTTTAAGATGGTAAAGGGAGGAGCAATAATAAGAGTAGAGAATAGAGACAAGGAGAAGAGAGAAAGAAAGTAAAATTTACATCATAAATTTAAAAGGGAGTGAAGAAGGAGGAATGGAGTAAGAGAAGAGAAGTGTATAGTATTAGGTTTAAACAGAAATTTTAAAGGATACATATAATGAAAGAGAGAAAAAAAAGGAACCAAATTGGAGAAAAAGATCCACCCCAGCACTATCAACAACAAATGAGCAAAGATTAATATAAGTGGATGGGAACAAGAAGGTTAAAAGAAAGAAAGAAAAACTTGAGATGTCTACAGGAAAGTGAAATAATTTTGAGAGGATAGAGGGAGAAGGAATACTAAGAGAAAAGAATGAAAACCAGGCGAAGGCAGGGAAAAAATACAATTTAAAGTGAAAAAAAGAAGTGGCAGGAGGAAGGCAAAATGGAGTAGGAGAAGGGACTTCTAAAATTTAAAATTTGAAATACGAAAATAGTGAAGGTCTAGAAATAAAATGGAAGAAATGCAGCAACAACCACCATATCCACAACCAATGAGCAAAGACTGATAAAGATGAAGAGAGAATAAGGGTATTTTAAAAACAAGAAAAAAATGTGAGATGACTAATGACAAAAATGGTTTTGAGAGGCTCAAGCAGGGAGAAATTATAAGAGTGCAGAATGGAAACACTTATGGCAAGAGAGAAAATAAAATTTAAAACAAAAATAAGAGAAAATAAAGTAAAATGGAATAAGAGAAGGGAGGAGCAAAATATGAGATTTGAAAGAAACTATAATATAAAAGCTAGTGACTTAACATAGGCACAAACTTAAAGGACAAAAATGAATGTTAAAAAGCCATGCAGGAGAAAAAATAATGCAAATCATGAAGACCGTGGTGGAATTCATCTCAGTAGAATCTCATTTTTACCACTGTCTTTTCTTTCTGGATCTGCCCTTGGTGATGTCAGATGGTGTCCCAGTCTGGCCCTAGGCAGCCTGTTCAAGACAACTAGTTATCCACAGGCTGTGGTTGTCTTCTTCAGTTGTTAATCTAGTCAATCTGAAATCAGCAGTCACACTTAAGCACCACAGGGCAGGGCACAGTAATTCCTGTAGGTGGGGCTATTGCTTCCCCTCAGGCTGATGCCATGTGGAGGGGAGTGGTCTGCCTGAGCAAGATGGCTTCTGCAGTATGGAGAAGACTCAGCACCAGGATCCCGGCAGCTGCTCTCTCAGTTCTCTCCCCAAAGCTACCATCCCCAAGCTCTCCTCAAGCATCTGTAGTTCACTCTTTCCTACCTTCACTGGAACCCAGTGTAGGTAGATGCAAATCAAATTTTATGCATTAGTCCTTTAAGAGGCTCTCTGTGTCTCCAGCCATCTCTCCCTGGCAGACAGAAACTCTGCTGCTTTTCTCAGCTGGATGTTATTTGGGTTCCTTTCTAGCACTGGTGCTTTCTGCTAGGGAGGCTCACTTGGGGTTTAGACCCCATACTTCTCAAGGGGAACCCCCTGGCCACTTAAATTTCCCTCCAGCACCTCAGCTGCTGCCTGTGGGAACTCAGCCACTCCCAGTCTCTTCTTCACTCCCTGCCAGTCATATTGTGTAAAGTAGTTTCTTCTGTCTGTTGTGGTTATAAGGCTTTTCTCCAGCTATTGTTTAGTTGGTTATTCCAGATGATTTCTCTACAGTTTAATTGCAATTCTAGATTGGTCCTGGGGGGAGGTTAGTGTAGCTTCCACTTACTCCTCTGTCACCTTTGAAAGTCCTAAAATGTAAGAATCTAGAAACTGAATATGAGTGTTGAGGCATCTCCTGGAATTAGTTATCCTGAGAATGTTGTTACCATCACCCCACAGGGGTCACTGTTGCTGAAAGATTTTACTAACCAACTCAACAGTCCTCCAAGTACCCATCCCTCTTGGATCAGCTCCTTCTACCCAATGACAACTCTCCAACTTCAGTGCTATCCTCAACACCCTCCTAACTCTCTCTCTCTCTCTCTCTCTCACTGTTAGCAAAAGATCTTGATTCCTTGGTCTGATTTTTCATAAAAGACTGCAGATCTCTTGACGGGCAACAGCATTTCTTTGGGTTCTCTCCCAGAGGTGGAGTTGGGAGCAGCAGCAGCAGGAGCAAACACTTTGAGCCTGACTTTCTGGTGATCACAGAGAGTGTGTGCCTTATATGTTTATTATAAGTAGACTTTGCATAGCATTTTATTTTTTTGGTACAGTAGTAGTTGAATGGTTATAGATGCAGGCTGGATAAGATTAGAAGAATTAACCAGTCATGTTTGAGAGAAAAAGCAAAGTTTGGAAGTGTGGGGCTGGTACAGAGCTGAACATCTTGCCTTCTTAGTTACAGTTATAACAAAATATAGTCCTCCATTAATTGCTTGTTCTAAAAAGAGCTATAATTAAACAATAAACCAACACGTATTTTATTTTAGAAACCGCATGTTTTATGAACAGCTAAGAGAGAAAACATTTATTATATAGTGTTATTAATTGTAGATCATTTGTTGTGACCAAATCAACAAAATGCTGTTACTGTAAAAATTCCCCCTGGGATACAAGAATGACTTTGTTATGCAAAATGCCTCTCTGTAGAGCTTTTGCCAGAATCAGATTTTACTATGACAGCACTTTATTCTACATAGCTAGCAGCACAGAGCCCTGCTCTCTGACCTGTATTGAGAACATGAGGGAAAATAATACTTATTGTTCCCCTTGCTACTCTTTGAGAAAATAGAAAGGTGTGCTAGCAGAACCCTGAACTAGGAACTTCAAGTTCCTACTTCACAATTAACCTTGGAAAACTCATGTACCATATTGTGTTTAAATTTCCTCATCTGTACAATGTAGATAATAATTCCTGATTCAGTAACCTCCTAGAGTTATCGTAAAGATCAAAGCATTGAATAAAAATGTTTTTTCTCCAAAGTATGTAGTGAAAGACACGTGCAAGGGTCTAAGATTTTCTTTTTAATTGAACAATGACCTGGATGGGACAAGGGTAAGGACCAGGTTGTTCATCTGAGTTAATATTAAAACTATATAACAAGAGACACAGATGCAGTTCACACACAGTAGCTACTGGGAGAGCTGTGTCAGTAAGTATCATCAGTATCCAGCACTGGCATTTGGGCATTATAGCCAGCTCATCTAGGACACACTCTGAACTTCCCTTTAATAACAAGTATCTAGACAACTTTGTCAGCCTGTCTCCTTTGGGTGGGGGAGTCATCTCCCTCAATGTCTGCCAGACAAGAGAGCTTATTACATTACCCTTATTAAATTTCCTTTTGCTCTTCAACTCTCATTGCCTATGCCCTCTCATTTCTATCAGGCTTATAACATTTAATTTCTCCTTTCTTCTGCTATGATTGAGTCCAATTTTCATCCCAATTGTGAGGCTACAAAATGTAGCTTCCATTCCAGGGAGAGTTCTCCATGGAGGCTGACAACCTGAGTTATTAATACTATTACTGATTAATCATTTTAAGCACAAGAAATATGTTGAAACTCTTGTTTGAACTTTCCAAGTATCCATGGCTCCTGACTTAAATGAGACATAGTTTTACTCCTGACTGGTAAAGACTACTCATTTATTTCCTGGGGCCACATCTTCCTAGATTTGTGATCATCCACTTGTAATGAGTTTCATAGTAGATTAAACTATAGGTTGATCCTTTTTGGAAACCTGAAAAAGTTCTTCCATGTCCTTTAGATACAGTTCAAGGTTCTCATGCTAGCTTTCAGGGTTCTATACAATCAGTTCAACAAAATAATAGGGATCTCTGTACTTTGTCAGGTTTACTCATCCCTATCTGACAGTACCCACTCATTAGCTCCCACCTTAGCATCTTTGCTCATGCCTTTTCCTAATTTTAATGCTCTTCCCTCTCCTCTTTTCAGTAAGGAGACTACTGAAGTCTCAGTCTTTCCCACTTAGTTGAGGTGTCCCCTCTCTGCACATATTTGTTGTACTGTATTTAATAGTCACTTGTTGTATTATTATGTTATCTAATTTGTCCATTGGTATTTCCTCCCTCACCTTACTCTGCAAATACTTTGACATCAGAAGCCACTTATTGGAAGAGTCTTTTCTCCTTCTCTAAGGAGTCACAGAAATGAACCAATAATAGGCACAAGGATGCTACTGACTTTCCAGTGTGTAGTAAATTGTGACCACCAAATCCTGTAACATACTTTCTTTACAGGCTGGTTCCATACCCTTAACCATTAGACTGTTCTTCTCCATAGTTATTACATGTTGGTTGACTGAGTCTACATTAAACATGTGTGCACAATCAGTTGGCTTGTGTATGTTGAGAGTAAGGATCATAACCTCATATCCAAGAATTGTAAGGTATTGAAAAATGGGTTTCAAATACCTTATTAATGCATTAAAACTGAATGCAAAAGTTTCTGTGCATTTAATTCTGTCTCTTATCTTTTGCTTTCTGCACTCACAAGAATTCACAGCTTCAAATATACTCTCAAAGAAGTCTACGAGTTCCTTCCTAGAAAATTAGGAACCTCCATACTAAGATTCGGAGGATACTGTCAAAGCCAACCACTGCATAGGTGGGTAGGGGTTGACAGGCAGCAAAATAAATTAGGAAATAAAAACTATCCAGATTTTCTTCCAAACTCTACCTTTACTTCTTAGTGAATTTAAACTGTTATATCAGGAAATACCTGCTCAGGTCTCTTAAACAGGTTTCTATACTGGTCTAAGCAGAGATTTGCTGGCCCCCATCCTTCCTATGGGGACTCTTCCTCCCACTCCAGTCCACTGCCCAAAGCTTATCAGCAGAGCTGCGCCCCAGGCTGTGTACTGGTGGGGTAGACTGCCTAAAGCAAACCCAGAATTAAGGAGTTCCACAGGGAGTGGCCCTGCGGGGATTAACGAAACAAGGCTCTGATTTCCCCTCTAGCAACAATCCTGTTTTCTCTACCATCCCTTCAGGGTGAGGAGTGAGGCTCAGCTCAGCGTGAATTAGTATCTCAAAGCAAACCTGCCAACCAGGTCCACAGTCATTGTCTTCCCTTCCTGTTTTAGGAAAAGAAAACCTCATTTCTTATTTTCCCCTGGACTACAGCTCTCATTCTGCTTCTATCTGCTTGGGCTCATGCAGTCCAAAATTGCTTTTTTTCTCACACTTCTGATGTTCGTCCTTTACTTGGCTTCCCTCTAGGTTAACACTGACTTTCTGAGGGTCTAGGATGGGGGCGGGAGTGAATGCATGATGTTAATATAGTTCTATCTCTTTTTTCTCTTATAGTGGCAAATCCCAGTTCTCAGGAAGGCTCTTGCACAAGGCTTTTAAACACCTGAACGGCTCCTTTGAGGATCAGTGTATGTGGAACACAGCCTCAGACTATAAAACATGGAAAAAGACAAAGTAAAGTTTGCAAAATGTGTCCTGTTTAAACTTAGACTGGAGATTTAGTCATCTTTATTCACACCTAGTCCTCATTTTACCTCTAGTTCTCAGGAACTCACCTGCTTCCAGGTCTGAGAGTTTTAGATCTCATTATTTCGTGCTTTCTTGTACTGACTGACTTTCACGCTGTGCCACCAGCAAGGACACAGGAGAACAATCCAGTAGAGGGTGCTGTTCTGGGTCCCGTGGCCAAATGTATAGAGTTTCCTTATGGGATCATAGGTTGACAGGCCCCCAAGTGTGAGCATTCTAAATTCTCTAGCTACTCTCTGGTGTGACATAGAACCATGATTCTGAATCACATTTATCACAAAATGTGGATAAGAATGATAAATTTTATAAAAGAACTATTGTTATAAGCCGAGTACTTGCATTAATCTATGATATTATTGGTCAGCTAAACTTTGAACCAAGCACTATTCTTATTTGTATCTCCTAGCTCTGTGTACCTCTCCTCAGATGATGCCTAGGGCTCAGGACACATCTGGACACATTGATATTAGAGTTTGTAGTATTTGCAGCCATATTTCCCCTTAAAGGCATCTGTCCATATCAGGAGATATGAAGCTATTTAAAATATGAGCAAGTTTACATTTAGTAAGAAAATGAAGTAAAATATCTATGGTGAAATAATACTATTGGGTTTACAAATGTGTTGTCATTGGATTTGTTTGAACCGGGGTAAGTATACAAACTGAATACAAGTTGTGACAAAATAATCAAACTGACTAGAACACATTCCATACAAACAATGTTTTCGACTCAGTCTACTTCTCATGTATTAACTGAACCCTTACTACGGCTCAGCTCTGGGTTACTGAAGGAATTCCAAAATCTGCGCATATGATGAGTCTTCTGCTCAGAAAGTTATCTTTCTGTTTAGAGTAAAGAAACTATATAAATGATGGCCAAGGTGTGTACTTCTCAGAAGAGTCAGAAATATTTCTAAGGAGATGGGTATCCTAAATTTAATTTCAGCAAATTCCTTAACTACCTATAAACACACATATTAAGCTAATTCACAACCATTCCCTCAATGGCTGGAGCTTCTTGATCAGTAATTATTTTACCTTGTTAAACTAACAAAGGAAACTGAATCACAGGATTTAGAAATTGTCAATTGCTCTATTTCTGATCACAAGTCTCTTCCTAAAGTCTTTACTCTTTTTGGCATAGGTAGGAGTACAAAAAAGTCATATATAACAGGTTATATATGTTTGAATATATTGCCAAATGACTCCAATACATTTGGAGGCACATCCTCACTCATCTCTAAGTTACTTACTTCTTCATGTCCTTTCCCTTTAACAAGGCATTGGGACTGAGGTAAGAACTTCAATGGACAATGGTCAAAGACCAGAAGTTATCCTTGCAATGTGCAACCAGTGATGGACTCCTAGGGCAAGAAGCTCCCAGAATGACTGAGATTAAATTTCTCACCAGTGTGACAAAATGGTGGTGGCTTGGAATTCTTAAGTTGACTTTGAGGAGAAAAAATGCACTATTTCCATACTACTGATTTTGTGGACTCACATCATCTCACCTTTCTGAGTATCTCCCAAATCTCTACAAGTGGCAAAATTTAATGTTGCTCTTGACAGCAAAGTGTTTACATCTTGGCCTGCCTGGGATTTTCATTTCCCCTTGCCCTAACTTCCAAAGTTTTGTGACTTTCCCTCTTCTTCTTTTTGGCTAAATATAAAGCAATGTTGAAGATGTTGACTATGAAGAATACTGTAATAGCTGCCATGCTACTTCAGGTGAGAAAAAATTAGTAATACAATTACAGAGTAATTGATCCCTTCTCATTCAACCTAGCTGGTGAACAAAACTTTTAGGACAACAAACTAGTGCTGGAGAACTAAGAGAGCCTTTTCTGAACTGGATCAGTAAGTAGATTGGTTTGGTGAAGGAAGGCCTGAGCTGAGCAAAGACACTTTGATACCTGAATGTGGCTCCATTGCCTAAGCCTGCCTCAGAACACGCTGCACCTGCTACACCTTCTGCTCTTCATTATGTACTGTTACTGATTCAGTCTTATATCTTAAAGTCACTTTGCTCACAGTTAGTGAAAAGCCTACACAGATATGAAACTGTGAAAATCTAAAGTTTGCTTTTTACCCACCTCCCTTTTCTACAATTCTATCTGCCTCTGTCTTCTTGAGGTTTATTTGGTCTATGAATATGTTATGAGCACATCTCAGGCTCTTAACCTGTGTTCAGCCTTTTGACATGTACTACAGTGGATAAAGTAATCATAGGGCATGGTCCTTCATTACAGGGCAAAGAAGAGAGGTATGCTATTTAACAACATTCCTGGTGCCCACTTTGAAGTTGAGATGAACTAATAGGGTGTGTTTCTTGGAGAGAGGGAGCAGGAGAAGTGACAAGAGACTGAAGGGAACAGCACATGTCCAGGGGCTTCTGGGACCTGATCAGGAGAGGAGGACCATTTACCCGTGGCAGTGGAGTTAGTGTCACTGGGGGGGTGAACTGGGGATGACAGTGAGACACACTGAGAATAAAGGGTGAGGCCAGGTGATGTGACAAAGGAGAGAATGAGCCATGAGGGCTGAAGATGAGGTGATCAAGGCAGACTGGAATGCAGCACACACACACACACAAAAAAAAAATGGGTCAAGAACAACATTTCAGAACTAAGGCTGTGAACAGCAAGAGAGAGCCCAGGAGCTTCTTTTATGTGGTGGCCTTGGTGTGAGGATGCAGGCTTAAACCAAGAATGAAGAGCTGAAGCAAAATACATTTATAAGGTATGCTTAAAAAACAGACCCTATTATATGGCAAAAATCAATATAAAATAATAAAGGTACATTATTGTACTTTTTCTAAATAATTTACCAACAGATTCATATATGTGTTCTATGCAGAAAAAAATATTTTGACAATAAACAATTCAAGGACCTTGGTTTATTTGCATATAATTCTGTAGTAATTCTCCCATTAAGATGTATTTTCCCATCAGAAATCATGTTCTTGGGATTTGTCCCAAACTCCTTCTCTGCAATGTAGGGTATGCTCTTGCTCTGTATTTTACCTCTCATACCAATTTCTGTGTGCTCTAGCCTTTATAATTTAGAATGTCAATTAACTCATGTCTTTGGACCAAAAACCTTAGCTTTTTCCTAGTCTATAATGTGTCTTACCCCCTGAATGTTTTCTGAGTTGAAAGCCTTGCAAACAAACCCCTTTAACAGGCCATGGTAGATATAGGAAGCCCTACACAACCCTCTTGAGCATTGCCTCAGTTGTGTGGGGTATAGGCCCCATCCTTTTTTGACTCCAGCTTTCTTCAAAGTACTGGTCCCTGTCTGGATCTCCTCCTTTACATAGATAGCATCACCAACTCTCCATCCATAATTTTTATATTTTTTGTTAGGTTAAAAACTTCTCTTCCTCTTTATTAATCTGAGCAAATAGGGAAAATAGGTCAAATCAGAAGCATTTTCCACACTTACAAATCAAATTACAAGGCCATCTTAGTATCATTTCAG
Organism: Macrotus californicus; assembly: GCA_007922815.1. Taxonomy (NCBI): domain Eukaryota; kingdom Metazoa; phylum Chordata; class Mammalia; order Chiroptera; family Phyllostomidae; genus Macrotus; species Macrotus californicus. The sequence continues at coordinate 9,148 of VMDR010025736.1, forward strand.
AAACTTCAGGTCACAGAGAGCTATGAGCAATTTTATTCACAGGAGGGGCTGCCACAAATACTCAACCACACAGTGTCTTACCACACAACACCATCCCGTCCTCGGTGCACTGAATTGAACTGGCCTTGTAATATTACTTTTTCTATACCTTTCTTAGGTAGAAAGATAATATGCCTGCATGAACAGTTCAATAATAATACAAGGAAATGCTACTAGCCATGCAAGTGGTATATGATTAATTAGCTAGCAACCCTATAAGCAATAAGTCTTAGAGTTTAGAGAAGAGATTAATCTGGACAGGGGTGAATTGAAGAGGCTCACTGGAGAGGACAATGTATGCCTGGGTCTTGAAAAATGGTGAGAATTATTAAAGGTAGAAAGGCAAAAGGGAGTTTTCTAGGAGGGAAGAGCAAGGGACACTGAGGGAGAAAACAATACATGTGCAGTGGCTGCAGAGCTGCTCATAAAAGAAGCTGTTAGAAATGCTGCACCAAATCTGCCCTTTTATAGCAGTGATTTAATAGGAGTATCATTAGAAATTTTGAAGGTTCTCCTACGTAGATAACTAATGCTACCTAGACATTAGATGTTTCTAATAGGACCCTGTCACCAAAGTAGCATGACAACTAACAGGTCCTTAGCTCCTCCTATTGCTCCTGTATTGCTTTGTTCTTCCTTCCTTAAATACCTGCTGCAATATACCCCCTTCCCAAGCAATTATTCTAGTTCTATTCCCTTAAAGAATCGTTATTTCATATGACAATCAATTCTGGTTGTAACTGGTAAGAGCAAAAGGTTTGATCTCTCCAAACTCTAAAAAGATTCATAGATTCTCTATATAAAGGTGACTGATTTTTAAGGAGACTCTAAAGCAAGCATACTTCTTGAAAAATATTTTGCAAGAAGTCTCTTTTTTCACTTAGGTAATAAACCAAAAGTAAAAGTTAGGTATACTAAAATAAGGAAATACAATGAATCTACCTAAGAACAAGATGTCCTGAATCATGTGCAATAACTGAATAGTGCCACAATCATTGGAAGGCAGACTGAGATTTATTTGTTCAATGGTATGAGCAGGTATGTGGTTTTCAAAGGAATCTATCCCTAGGAATCTCATCACATATGGATAAGTGTGTTCAAGAAACAAATGTTCAAATATAACAACAGGCAGCTTACGATACCACGCATGTTATAAATATGGAAAATTGATACTTCACCAAAAACATGAAAACATTTTTCTATCCTCCACCAGCAAACAAGTTTCTACAAGCAATTTTTCAGCAGTAAAACTTCACCAATTTGGCCTGACTAGAAATACTCCCATCAGGATGCAGATAGTTATTAAGATGTAAAGGTATAGATGACGCAGACGTGGCACAGAAAGGACTTCCATCTGCTGGGGAGAATGTGGCCACTGCCAGATGTCAAAGGGGGGTAGAAAGGTTAGAAAAAATAGCCTTAATTATCTAACTGCTCTTGCCCTCTGATTTCCTGCTAGTGCTTCCCATTGGCTAAATCCAGCCAGAAGGGGGCAAGACAAAGCAAGGCAGGTGAGCAGCCTCCTGGGTCAGAGGACAAGGAGAAAAAGTGCAGAAAATGGAAGTAGAAAGTCATATAGAGAGATGACATGGCAGGAGGAAGGGACAACTTACCCCTGCGGCACCTGAATATTCAGGAAAGTCAGAGAAGTCATCTGGGACACAAGACTCTGCAAGGTCAAGATGCTGTCCTAGAGGCCATGAAACTGTCCCTAAACAAATAACCGATACATTGCATCATTGCGTCCAGTAGCCAGAGCACTCCAGCACTTGCCTCCAATTCCAGCAATTTTAGACTCAGTGAGCTTGGTGGATTTTACTCTCAGTCACAAACATGGGTGAGGATTATGCTTTCCTGTCCTTTTAATATCATGTTTATTCATGTGACGTACTTTGGCCAAGTAAATGTAATCAGAACTACAAAGTTAATGGGGGCAAAATAGGACATGGAAAGGCAGGAGGAGGGACAGCTTCCTTTCCATGTCCTTCCTGCTGCGAAAACACGTCTCTGGCAGTGGCTGCATCTGTCCATGACTACATCTCATCTAAGTGGCCCATCCTCCATGGTTCCAGCACTTATTGCGCTCTAGTAACACTATTTCCTGCCCCTGATTCTTCAGGCCTAGAAATAGTATCAGTTTTTAACAGCTGTCAGCACCTGCACACTTTAACATGCCTGTTGGTCCCATTAACCCCAGCTATACTTCTGTAAGCACCTCCTTTACTCAAATCTCTTTGAGTTTTAAGATTAATATTCCACCCCCTCTTGGCACCTTGTGCTTGCACAACACCTCATATGTAACATTATACTTCTGATGCAGAACTACAAGTACTCATTTATGTGTCTGGTTAAGGACAGAGATGCTATCTTAGCTGACATTGAAGAGCTCAACATTTACCAGGTTATTTTGCATTGAGGTAAACACTGAACCTAGTAATTTGGGTTGAAATCCTTAATTTTCTTCAAAAGCAATTTTCTGAGTTTGAAATTATTTCTTTAATTATGTTCATGTTCTCAAAATTTTCCCTGGGAAGACAAAGTAATTTTCTTAAATAATAATTTTGTGTTCTTTGGGAATAGGCTACCTGGCAGCTGGCTGACATTTGAGGTATTATTTTAGTTCCTGACTCCTGACCCTTTGTTATATCATCTTCTTATCAAAATTCAGCCAAAACCAGAAGCCTAATCCAAATGTAAGATATAATTTGTTAATTTAGATATTTTAATCAATCAACCAATAATTCAATAAATTATTTGTGTCAGTTACTGTCCTACGATATTCTTCGTGTTTGGTGGTAAAAAGAATCAGAAGGATTTCTACCCAAGAGGTGTTAACAATCAAATTGAGCAAGGCCAATACACATGAAACAATTAGTTAATAGTACAAGATGGTATATGAAAGCATTCTTAATGTGGTGATACAAACACTAAAAGCTTTGGGAGCTCAGAGAAGAAGAAAATCAATACAGCATAGAGTATTCCAGGAAGCCTTTAGCTTGAGGGAGCATGCAGTTTATATTCTGGAGTAGAAGGTTTTAAGGCTGTGTTTATCCTGAGGCATTGGCAGTGTCTCTCTAAATATATGCTACTCACAGGATGGAAGAGGCAATAACACACAACAGTGTCTACTATCCATCTATTTCCTATAATACACAATGGTCACACTGTTGAAACTTAGCAAGTTTCACAACTGGCATCCATGTGAGCTAATGCACCACAATCACAGAAAAATTACTAGATGAGAAATCAGAAGACCTCTCTCTTCTTTGTGTCCTGCAATACACGTAACAAAAACAAATGGTAGTGACCTTCCTTTATGGAACTCCATTATAAGGTTTTAATACAAATTGCATTGCACTGAAATCCTGGCAGTGTATTCATTAGAACACCTTTACAGTGTGTGTAGAGGCCTTAATTGCTAAAACAAGCAGTAGGAACTAGCCAATCATTTTATAATTGAGCTGACCATGAATCTTTTTCTAGACTTAGGTAAAATTTCTGGAAACAGTCTCTTTGTTACACAATAGAATACCACCTAGAGACTTCTAGTCAAGATGTTGGCATAGGTAAACACAGTCCACATCTTCACACAACCACATCGAAATTACAACTAAAGAACAACTATTATTCAAAACTACCATAAATCAAGCTAAATGGAAGTCCTACAACTACAGACTTAAAGAAGAAACCATATCAAGACTGGTAGGAAGTGAAGAGACACAGAACAGGCTGGTCCCACACCCATGTGTGACAGATTAAAAATTGGGAGGGACATCTCAGGAGCGAAGGATCCCAGCCCCACACCAGATCCTCAGTCCAGGGTTCCAGTGCCAGGAAGAGAAGTTACCATAACTTTTGGGTATAAAAACCAGTGGGGATTGAGGATGTGGAAGACAGAAACTACTGGACTCCCTGGCAGTTCCTCTTAAAGGACATGTGCACAGACTCACTCCCTCTAAGTTCCAGTATGGGGGCAGCAGATTATAAAGCAACAGAGATGTTAGGGGAGGAACTGAATTCTACAGCATCAGAGCAAGAGCTGGCAAGGGGGTGACAGCTTTCTCCCAGACAGAAGTGCTGGCAGAGGCCACAGTTCTTTTTCTGAGCCCTCCACCCATAGAGTCACAGAGCTGGCAGGTGGGCACCATATGTGAGACTCCATAAACCTGGCTCACACTATTTGCTCCACCCTGTTTCCCTGAGGCTCCACCCCACCCAACTTTTGGGCCCACCCAAGCTATTTCCAGTGGCTTTACCATACAAATTGCTTGTCTTGGCTCATATTTCAGATTATACTAAATTATCTCAAACACGCAGCACCTGGCTTTGGTGACCCCCATACCTCTCATTAAGTTGCTCCCAGGCCTAGAACTAGACGCAATAAACCTTAGTTCACAGCTTGGCTTCACCTGAGAACCTCCAAGCCCAGCACAAGTAGCAGTTATCTGTAGATCTCTATGTAGTTTATGTGTGTGACCCCAGAGAGAACACAAAGGGGTGGCTGACTTTGGATCCTACAATAGTAATCAAGGCTCAACTACAACAGGAGGGTATACACAGCCCAGTGGGTGCACCTCGAGTACCCAGCCTGGATAATAGGAGAGGCTATGCCACTGGACCTTACAGGACACCTACTACATTAGGCCACTCGACTAAGCTTGGGAGACATAGCAGCTCTACCTAAGACATAGAAACAAACACGGGGAGGCTGCCAAAATGAAGCGACAAAGAAACATGGCCCAAATGAAAGAACAGAAGAAAGCTCCAGAACAAGAATGAAACAAAATGGAGACTAGCAAGCTACTAGATGCAGAGTTCAAAACACTGATTATAAGGATGCTCAGTGAACATAGTGAAAACTTCAACAGCATAAAAAGGGTCATGAAAATCATAAAAAAAACAGTCATAAATGAAGGACACACTAATTAAAATAAAGAACATCTTACAAGGAGTCAGCAGTAGAGTGGATGAAGCTGAGAATCAAAGCAGCAATTTGGAATATAAGAAAGCAAAAAACACCTAATCAGAACAGCAAGAAGAAAAAGGAATCCAAAAAAATGAGGATGGTATAAGGAGCTTCTGGGACAACTTCAAGTGTACCAACATCGCATCATGGGCTTGCTGGAAAAAGAAGAGAGAGAGCAAGAAATTGGAAACCTA
>VMDR010025737.1:0-14346 GCA_007922815.1 Macrotus californicus
GACTGACTTCTCAACAGCCAGTATTATTCTATACATTGACAGAAGATAGTACTTAATCTAGAATTCTATATACAAAGTATCTGTCAAGAACGAGACGTTTTTAGACAAATGGAGAAATAAAATAAGCCTTGCCACCACTCTCAGGAGAACTGTAAAGGGTGAAAAAGAAAATTTAATCCTTGTCAGAGTGTCAGAAAATACAGGAAATAGTGCTTTGGAAAAAAAGTAATAAATACATAAATATAATTATGTAATCTTCATAAACTAAAGCAAAGTCTTACGGTATGTGTATACATACATAGGCATATAAATAAACAACATTGACCCCAAAATTGCATAAAGTCAAGAGAGTTGCAAAGAGTAAGTAGATTTAAGATGATCTGAGATCCCTCATTTTTTTTTTTGAAAAAATTGTAAAAAGTATCCATTAGCATTAATAAGAATGCATCTTATAATATCCAGGAATTAGAGAGTGGTCATCCTTAGGTGAGTTGGGTGGGGACCACAATACTGTTAAAAAATCACTTGAAATAACTCTTAACAGAAAATGTACAGGACCTCCAGAGGGAAAACAGAGAATTATAAAACTGTCAGGAAGCAAAAGACCAAAGTAAATGGAGAGATACATCATGTTCATGTAGTAGAAGACTCAGTGGCAGACATCAGTTCCCCCAAAGCTGATGTATACATATATACACCTATATGCACACTGCCCTCCCCCCAAACTCTGTAAATGATTCTAAATCTTATATGGAAATACAAAGGGTCTCACCTCTTCTGTTTAACATTGTACTAGAGATTTTAACCAGGGCAGTTAAGCAGGAAAAGGAAATAAAAGGTATGCAGATTTGAATGCATGAAGTAGAACTATCTCTATTTGCAAATGACATGCTCTTGCATATAGAAAGTCTTCAGGAATAAGCACGAAAAAAAAATGTAGCTAAGAAACAAGTGTAGCAAGTTGCAGGATATAGATCAACCTGGATAATAAGTTGCATTTGTGTACACTGGCAGTGAACAAACTGAAAATTAAATTAAGAAAACAATTCCATTTTTAATAGCATCAGAAGATAAAATACTTAAGAATAATTTAACAAAAGAAGTATAAAACATACACTGAAAACTTTAAAACATCATTTAAAGAAATTAAGACATAAATAGATTGACATCCCGTGTTCATGGATTAGAAGATTTAAAGTTGCTAAGATGCCAGTATTCCACAAATCAATCTATACATTCAACTTAATGCCTGTCAAAATCCCAGCTGGGTTTTTGAACAAAGAAACAAGCTGTGTCTAAGATTCTTACGGTGATTAAAAGGATCCAATATAGACACACACACACACACACACACACACACACACACACATCTTGAAAAAGGAGCAAAAAGATGGAGGGCTCACAACTCGGTTTCTAAAGCCACCGCAGTCTGCAGACATCGGGGCAGTGTGCCGTTGGCACAGCGACAGCTTCACCGACACGTGGGATGCAGTTGAGTCTGGAAATGAGCTCGTTTGGTCAGTGTTTGGGCAGTTGATGTTCTACAGGGATGTCATGGAATTTCAACGGTGAAATAATGTTCTTTTCAGCAGATGGTGTTGGGGCAACTGGGTACCCACAGGCAGAAGAGTCAGGGTGGCCCCCAGCCTCGCGCCACACACAAAAATTAACTCAGAATGGGTCAAAGGCCTCAATGTAGAGAGCTAAAACGATACACCTCTTAGAAGAAAAGTGTAGGTATAAGTCCTTGTGACCTTAGATTAGGTGGTGGTTCTCAGATATGACACCTAAATCACAGGCAACGGAAGAAAAAACAAACAAATTGGATTTCTTTAAAATTTAAAGCCGAAGAACACCATCAAGAAAGTGAAAGGACTGCCCACAGAAGGCGATAAAATATTTGCTAATCATATATCTGATGAAAGAGTCTACTGTCCAGAATATATAAGGAACTCTTACAGCTCAGCAAAAAGACAAAGAGTCCAATTTTTCAGTGTGCAAAGGGATTGGATTTTTTTCCAAAGGAAATGCACAGGCAGCCAATAAACACACGGAGAGATGCTGAACAGCATTTGTCGTTAGGGAGATGCAAGTCAACACCACAGTGAACCGCCATTGCGCTCACTAGGATGGCCGCAGTCAAAAAGATGTATACCAACAACTGCTCTCGAGAGTGTGGAGGAATTGAAGCCTTCATGCACGGCCAATGAAAATGTAAAATGCTGTAAACTCGGAAAAATTTTGGCAGTTCCTCAAAAAGTGAAAGTTATCGTGCGACCCGTCAGTTACACTCCTAGGTATCTACCCAAGAGAATGGAAAACATGTTCACACAAAACTGGTGGAAGTGTTCATATCAGCATTGTCTGGAATAGCCAAAAAGAGGAAACAGCTCAGAACATCCATCGGATGACGAGTGCCTGAACAAAGGGTCATCTGTTTGCACCGTGGAGCATCACCAGTCATTAAAGCGGATGAAGTGCTGCTGCATGCTAATGTGGTTGAGCCTTGACAGCGCCTTTCCCACGGGGCTGCATGCTGTGTGAATCCATTTATATGGGATATTCAGGATATGAAGATAGAGGAGGGAGTTGGCTGCCCTGGGCTGAGAAGAGGGACAGTGAAAATTGGTTGCTACTAAAGTTGGGGTGTTTTTTTGTGGTGAAGAAAATGCTCAGGTTGCACAACCTTTTGAATAAACTAAAAATTAGCAAATTGTCGAGGAGCAGGTTTTATGATGTGTAGATTGTATTTCTAAAGAAAAATGTGTGCTGGGGGAAGAGGGAACAGGGTGGCAGTCTTCAACAGAATTTGACTTACGGTACTTCAGCTGCTTAGGTGGTTAGGGTCTGGATAATGAAGGGAAGGGAAGCTGTGAATACCTGTCTTTTGAAGGAAAAATTTGATCTTTGGTAAGTGACAAGGTAAATGGAGAGAAAGGAAGGGATGTAACATATCTAACTTTTGGAGCCTAAAATAGAATGCTGAATAAATTCTTCATTTTTCTTCTAAGCCTAAGCATAGGATTTTAAGTAAGACAAAGCATGGAGTAAATAAGCTAAATTAAATCTGTATATTTAAATTTAAATCTGTGTATTTTATTTAAATATCTTTAATTTATCTTCATTTTTTCCATACTTAGGAGCAGTTTTTACTGTTATACAAACTGATATCTGTATACCCATTATTCATTTCAATAAACAATGACCAGCCCCTTCTTTGCACAAGTCCTGTTGTGCATGGAGTACAATATTTATAAGTATACTGTGTTTTGCATATTTGACAAAGTATCTAAAAATTAAAACCATATGATAAAAGAAAACATGTATTAATTATAAAGTGAAATTTATAAATATTTCAGTTAATTGTCATTCACTGTAAAAACTGTTGTAGTACTGTCAGGTAGCAGGGTTTTACACTAGTAAAATTTTCATTTTTTGAGTTACTCTTCCATTTATCAATTCATCCAGTTGGAGAATCTTCCTCAGGAAAGGCTTCAAGAAGCCTTGCACAGCACATCCCTGGCCCTGGTGGCATCGAAGGCGTGAAGGGAGCAGCATCTGGCGTCGTCGGTGAATTAGCACGAGCCAGGCTGGCACTAGATGAAAGGGGGCAGAAACTGGGCGACCTGGAGGAAAGGACTGCAGCAATGCTGTCCAGTGCAGATTCGTTTTCTAAACATGCTCATGAGGTATGTCCACCAAACAAGCATTTAAGCAGAAAAACCTCATTAGAACGAGTATGAAGATACTGTATTTTCATAGTGTTTTTATATCTGCTCCTGAATATTTGTGCCTTCTCTGCAAATTCCCGATTTTCTCCACCAGAGGGAACTATTACAAGAATGTCTTAGTGGCTTTGGTCTTTACTGAAGTTGATCAATCCGAGGGAGCCTGCTCACCATCGGGCTTTTTCTTTGCAACTGTTTCTTAGGGGTGCAGTAACAAAGCTCTTTCCTAAATGCCTCACATTCTACCACCGATTTTCTCCCTCAGAAGGAAATAATCTCCCTCTTGATTCTTTAGATAGATCTAAGTAACTACAATTGGCAAACACTTTTATTTAATAACAATACTATGTCTGTAGACCAATTCAAACAGTAGTAAGATGCGTTTTTGCAGTGAATTCATCCTGATGAACTAGGAAATGATGGTGGAGATTAGAAAGGGTTTCTATAAAGTATGGCTTTCTAACTGGTCTTCTTACAAATATGCTTTGCTGGCCAGCATAGTACACTTAAAAACCTGAATTTAGCCCTGGCTGGTGTGGCTCAGTGGACTTAGTGCTGGCCTGTGAACCAAAGGGTCACCAGTTGTGATTCCCAGTCAAGGCACATGCCTGGGTTTTGGGCCAGGTCCCCAGTTGGGGGCACACAACAGGCAACCACACATTGATGTTTCTCCCCTTGTCTTTCTCCCTTCCCCTCTCTCTAAAAATAAATAAATAAAATCTTAAAAACAAAACAAAACTGAATTTAGGCCTTTGGGTAGAATACACGTTTTGCATCTTGACGCTCAGGTCTGCCGTTCTTTGTTGCTTTACACTGGACTGCATCACACATTCAGTTCCCGGCCCACACCTCAAGGGCATTTGAGTTTGTTGTCTGAAAAATTCATATTAAGGTTTTATGTTTGAATACCCAATCTAGCAGAAGTAGATCTTCTGTATATTTTTCAATCAAAAGCCATCTATTTCTTGCTCAAGAATGCTGACACCCAGGATGCATAAAAGAGCTCACTTGACCTGAAGATTTTTGTGCAGGGCTTCAGAGAGATTCAGAGGTCTTTCGTCACTCCTGGCACTAGCATGACACAGACCTCAGATATTGCCCAGCAGCCTTCCATCTAGGACAGGAACTTTGTTGCGTAGCCCTGCACCTAACTGTGATCACCAAAGCGCATAATGCTTCGGTCAGTTTCAGGTATATCCACACTCTGAATGTTTAGCTGAGAGCTCACTCTCAGCCCGCTAGGTTTTCCCTCCTACCAGATATTCCGGAGTCATAAGAGTCTGAGAAGACAGGACATTGAGTTGGTTAGGATCATGGGTTCTCTATTCAGACAACATGGACTCGAACTCCAGGTTCACCATTGTGTTGCTTGGGGTAACCCCTTTAAGCTTCAGTTTCTTCATTGTAAAATGCAGAGAATAATAATCCCTAACTCGTTGAGTTGTTTTGAGAACCAAATGAAATCATGTAGAGAATGTGTGTCATACAGTGCTGACTCAGAATAAATGCTCAGTAAATTTTAGGTGGCAGTAATAGTATTTTTAACCTTTCATTTCCAGATTCTTTAAGCATCACTTTTAGTTAAAATTAGAGAATTGAAAATTACCTTATTTGAAAGTTACTAGCTTAGGTCACCAAAGAATGTACTGAACCAAAATTTAATTATGTCATGTGTCTAAGAAATGTGAGGGTCTTCTAGGCTGGTTCTATTTTTTTTTTTAATTTTTTTAATTTATTGATTTTAGAGAGCAAGGAAGGGGGAGGGGAGGAGTAAAACACTGATTTTTATATTGTTCTGTGTATTATGCACTCATTGGTTGATTCTTTTATGTGCCCTGACTGGGGATCGAACCCACAACCTTGGAGTATCAGGGCAACGCTCTAACCAACTGAGCTGCCTGGCCAGGGGCTGGGCTGGTTCTTAATAGTTGCGGACTTTCTTTCTCTACATGAAATAGTTCTTACTGCTTTCATTTTAAATTGATTTGAAGTAAACAATATAGTAACACTACAGAATGTTTCAGAATGATACAATGTTTTGGAAAAATAGAGAAATCAGTTATAACTTACAAATATTGTTGTTCTGTCATTTTTAAAACATGTTTTTTGTGTTTTCTCTCCTTTAGATGATGTTGAAATACAAAGATAAGAAGTGGTACCAGTTCTGACCCCCAGAAATCCAACTCAGTCCAACTTCAGCCAAAAGGAAAAAGAATTTTCCTTTTTTACTTCATTGATTTTTCTTTAGGAAAGTTACAATTGAAGGATATTCATCATGGATGCTGTTCTTTCCTAGCACAGCCATGCACTGTTTTACCTCAGTCATGTGGCTTTCACTGAGGAGTGCTCACGCATGCTCAACGTGTGGCGTGTGCCAGCTGTGAGATGACAGTTTGGAAGCTACGCAGGTCACATGTCACAGACAAAGAAACAGAGCAGGACGTGGAGGGACGTGGTGGGGACTGTCCCTGGGTCAGCCCTGTATTCAACTTCCATATGCCAAACAGTCTGTGCTGTGTGTCTGCGGCCATCAGTGTCTGGCCTCGGGGGAGAGGCTGCACGGTCCAAGTGCTGAAGCGGAAATGTCACGTTTGTCCCATTGACTGAATTACACACAGCTGTCTTGGACTTTCCCTGCCTTCCACTGACTGGTCATCAGTGTCATTAGTGAAAAAGAAACAAACTGTTTGTTACCATATCTCTAGACGGATGCGCTGAATGGTGGGCTTTAAATAATAAAAACATACACAGAGTTGACTTGTGTATGGGCTACTCTTGGATTCTTGTTCTCGTGTACTTGTGTTTAGTCCATATTTTGTCAAAAGCGAAACAAGGCGATACGTCACTTTTCATTGAAAAGAAAAGTGTAGAGCATGACGGAACTGCTCATCGTCTGGGAGTTTCCGTGCAGCGGCTCTGCCGTGTGGGAAGTGGGAAGAACCTCCGTTGTGGTGAGGAGGACACTTCAGTGGCCCTTGTCCTCGTCCTCATCGATTCAGCTCAAGGTGGATTTGCCCAAAATAGTTCCTGGTTAATTTGTAGAAATGTTGAAATTGGCCAAGTTTTTAATTTTGCTTGAGTTTCTACAAAATGTTTAACCAAATGTACCTTTGCATTATTTAATTAAAGTTGCTTAAAAATTGTTTCATTATTTCAGTAAAGTGCTCAGCTCCCTTTTTAAAATGCCCTTGATTTGCTAACAGTCCAGCACACAGTACACTCAGGTGATGAGCCAATTCAATCTAGTGCACATGCTGCCGCATGGAAATCACAAGCATCTCTTGTCAAGTTATCTATATAAGAGTCTAGTCTGATGACCTACAAAGTACTTTCTGTAGAAATAGACTATACATCTGTACATGTCCTTTCAAGGTTTTCAGCAGCCAAAGGAAAGGAAAATATGTGCATTTTTGTAACTAAATTATTTCTGTATTGGAATATAATGCAAATGAGACCATCAGAGGACAATAAATGACTGGTTCCTAAAATAGCATTGCAGACAGGAAAGAGAACTCGGTAGACCTTGGAAATAAGTACTCTCGTAACGCAGGCATCTGAGGTTATTGCTGATTGTTATTAAAGTGACAGGAAGAGCAAAATAGAAGCATTACACTTAATGGAATTTAAATATTTTCTTCTGTGAAAAGTTGTTTAAAACCATTTTCTTTTTTCCATGGAGACAATGAGAGCACAACTCGATAGCAAACACAGTGGCGGTTTTTCTGTCCGTGTGAGCATTCCAGGTATGTCCATGCAGAACACCTAATTTCATGCCGGCTGTCATGCATCTTCTCCTCTTTACTCTGTCCATTAATGAAGCCTTTTTGTTTACATTTTATAACGTGCACTACGGATACAAAAGTTTACATTGAAATTTTTTTTGATGTCATTAGAGAGGGACTAAATATATGTGTTCGAGATCATTGATAAAGCCAAAAGAAATATTTTAAAACTACAGTACTTTTCAAAAGTTTTTGAATTTGTAGAAAGTATCTATTAATAACGTATTTCTGTTTCATTAATGTCAGTTGTATGATGAACATTCGGCCATTTACAAGTGGCTTAATTTGTATTGTATATTATCTAATAAACCCATTGTTCCATATGTCACAGGAAGTATTAGGCCCTTTTTTAAAGGTATAGTTACAGACTTGAAGTTGAGAAGCACTAAATAAAGTAATATATTGGTTGATTACCCACTCGTGTGGAAGGGCATATTAGCTATAATTATTTAATTTGCTGTGTTGTGTTAATTGTATATCCACTTCATTTTTTACTGTCATTTTTCCTGTTGTATATAAAATGAACCAATCTTGTAATTATTTTCAAATAGAGAAGTAGATACGTTTACCTGAGAGGGATTTTATAAGAAAATTTTAAATCAGTATTTTGGGTTATTTTATTTCATTTTTAAATTAATCTACAAATTATGCACAGCACACTAGAAACTTAGGATTAGAAAGCTTGAAGTATTTTTGAAAATAGGAAATAAACTTCTCGAAGTTATACTTGATTCAGTCTGTAGATAAGAGACAGTCTGCAGGAATAACTAACCCAGGGAATTTATTGTAATTTGAGAGATAACATCTCTATTTTTTTCTTTTTAAATGCAGAAATAGTCACCAGCAGGCCAAGATTTCAGGAAAACAAACCAAAAAAGTCAAAATAGAAAATATTAGAAAAATGAGAGATTATGTGTGCTTCCTCGCCTTCATCCTTGGCTCTAAAATCATTGAAGTATTCATTGACTAGTGGTGTGTGAATAGGAAGTGGTTTCCTTGTATGTGTCACGTACCGGTTCACTTCACTCCTCAGACTAAAATCCATATGTACTCGCTTAGAAAGCTAATTGAAATCTTATATTCTGACAGATTCTGTATATTATAGCCAGTTGAAGTTTTGCATCATCTCAATCCCCTTGGTTTGCATTTCAGTTGTACAAAGTGTTTCCAAAAATGGTTATGGATATAAAACTGAGCTATTGCTAACTTAATTTGATTTTTATATGGATGTGAAAAGACGCTGCTACTTGTCTTGTGTTATGTGTAGTATCTTAGTTTAATTAAGTACAGTACTTTAAAGAAAGAAGCATTTCTTTTGCTTTAGAACTTCTTAATTGTAGGTACCGCTGAAGTTTTTTCATGTAGCTATTGTGAGTGTATTAAACAAGTCTGAAAGTGTTACATACTTTTAGGTCACCGGGGGCAGTGGGGAGGCAGCTGAGGAAGGGAAAATCGTGTGGAAGGCACCACGGAGTTCAAAGTTTTACCCTGAGTTCTATATATTCCATATACGTTTTGCTTGAGGCATCTTCTCACGTGACATTAGAAAAGCTATATCCAAAGGTAAATTTTTTGTGGCAAAGATTTATTTTACATTTTAACTTTTGGGATTCTGTTTATTTGGTTTTTCAAAATAAAGAGCACTGAACTTTAAACTTGAATTTTTTCTGCACTTTTTTAGGTAATGAAAACTTTTTACCATCATTTAATCCACATTTCTCAGTTCAAATCAAGTGATACAGATGTATAAAATATACCAAAATCATGAATATGCTGCTAGCTGCACCTGAAGCAATCACACTGATCACAGTTTTAAAACCTTGAGTAGGTTTTTATATCGTTTTCAAGCATAAAGTGTAGTCAAATCATCTGCTGTACATTTCGGTGTTCTAGGTTTTAAATTTCTGCAACACTTTCCGATTTGTTTTCAGATCATACAGTAACATGTTACATTTATACATACTGCTAGAGAATATGCTTTCAGTTTTAAAATGGAATTTTTATAAATGTACTCTTTAATTTTAAAAATGGTGAACTTGTTAAGTCAAAGTACTTAAAAAGTATGTATATTATCCATACAAAAAGTTATGTTTTACGCTTATAATAAGAAATACTGGTATCTCATATCGAGATACAATTAATTTTAAAATATACATCATTCAGAAGTCTTCACACGTGACAGGAAAGATATTATTACTGTGGTTTTAAAACCCTCTATTGAGCGTTTTCAAATACTAATCTTATTTTGGGGAAAATACCCACCACAATCATTGCAAAATCTTTCTCAATAGCTGCAGCTTGCTGTTGGATGCCTGCCTACCTTACCTGTTGTTTTAAAATATATATATTTAAAATAGTTTTCCAGGTATTTTCTTCTACCTTTTTTAAAAATAAATTTCCAAAAATGAAAACAGAGTTTATGTATTTTTGTCAATGAAGGTTTTTATTTTGTAGTTTATAGAATTTGTTCCTTATCAGTTTGATACTTGATCAATATTCCTAGAATTTTTAATCTGTATTAAGTTTGAAAAAGAGCACTCCTGTATCTTCTGTGTCCTCCTTTTCTTTTCCCATTTGGGGTCTTTGTTCTCCTGGATTGAAATTTATGCCCATAATTATTTTTAATTTAAAAATGAATGTGAAGATGCTATCTATTTCCAGCTTCTGTTGATTATATGTTTCATCACTCCAACCAATGTCTTGTAAAGTGCTACGGGGATTATTTTTCCTGTGAATAGTAACGATCTTACTACTGCCACAGACGTTGTAAAGGTCCCTGGGCAGAAAACAGTTGTAACAACAACAATTAAAGGGAAAACTTCAGCTTACCTTTCTCGGCTAAAGTAAGTCGTTTTAATCACTTCCCAGTTATCAGGGTTGTAACATTGCTTTCTTCAGTTATTAGCACAGTCTAAAATTACTAGACAGTTCACTTACAAGTTGTGTACAGTCGTCCGGGGCTGCATTTAATTGTTCTTTTTGTTACACTCTTTACATCAGAGAAGTCGTGACTTGTCAGTTTTGCCCATATTTCACGATGAGTTTCATAGTCGAAGCTAAATTTATAATGTGCGACATGTAAATAAATCTGTATTGTAGGTTCTGCTCAGGCATTTCCAACGGACATAGGCTGATGGCAATGGAATCCTATTTATTCGGTAGTTTCATTTTTTAAAAAATACTTTTGCTATGTGTTTTGTGTTGTTTAAACTTTGCTTCACCTGAAGAAGACAGTGTAAGGAGTTGACAACAGACTCATACCAATAGGAAACGATGCAAAGAGGGTAAATCATGTTTTAAATTTTTTAATTACCTTTTTTGTAAATAAATGGTACTGTGATACTTTAGGTGTGACCTCTGCTTAACATGGTAGTTAGGACCAGAAAAACATTTTGCTTTCTAGTTATACTATTGGTTCATTGTGAATGCATCACCAAAACAATACTAAAAAGAGCAAGATTCAGTTTTTCTCTCATGCAGGGGCCAGCATGCTGGGTACAGAGCTCTAGCTTGTGCATACCTGAAGCTGTACGTGCAGGTAGTGTTCCGTTGCTGCACTTTACTTCTTTATTTTGATAGATATCTTGCTCAGTCCAGTAACTATCTTAAAGGTGATTGCTGGAATATGCATTTTAAGTATGGTTTAAAAAAAAAACAAACCCATCTCTGTGTACTATTTCATTTTAAAAAACATCCAAAAAGCACTATCGCAAACACTAAAAATGTGTTAAACTTTGTAGTTATTTTGCATTCCTGTACTTTACAAACTGTCGTCACAGCAAAAGGTTTAAAATTAGGTAATGAAATATTTTTGTAAATAAATACCATGAAGCTGGTATTTTAAAAATGTGCTATAAATTAATGTTTCTGGAAAATGTTCATATATATGTATATGAATGTCTCTTTATGCTGAAGGGCTCTGATTGGGCAAAAATAAAATACTCTAATCTCTCCTGAAACTAAATAAGCCCTTTTTTCTGGAGGATCTGTTTTAATTTTTTTTCTCTGAATTGTGAAAGTACCCATTAGTTTAACGTAAGCGAAGGGAAAGTCAAGTTAATTCAAGTAAGACAAGCTGTATTTTTCTTAACTATTTGGACTTTCTGGTGAAAGTCGCCTGCCCCTGCGTTGGGTGGGAGCCCAGTAGGAGATGAGGGTCCTGGGCACTGACTGTGGATGAACACTTACTTCTTGGCTCGGCCTGCAGTGTGTAGAGGCATCCCCAGAGCACCTTCGGGGATGCAGATTCAGATTCAGGGCATCCGCCGTGGGTCTGTCTGCATCTCGAATAAGCTCCCTGGTAATGCAGATCCTGCAGGTCCATGGAACATACTTGGAGTAACAAGGCTGTCGATAGATTATTGCTAGTTAGTACTACCAGTATCGGCGTCCAGTCACTTGTACCAAAAGCGAACATCACATTAACTGGTCTAAAGTAATGTAACTTAAAGCAGATTTTCATTGCATTTCAGAATAAAGAATATGGGAACTCTCATTAAGTCGAAGTTATTTGGCGTTGAGATCTGTATAATATTACCGCCCACACGGTGGCAGTCGTGTCCCACCTTACAGTCTGAGCGTTCGCCCTGTGACCAGGGAAAACCGAACTTTGCAATGGTTGATTTTCATGTTAGACACTTTTTACCTAGGAAGCTATTGACTCTTAGATACAGAACAGACAAAATATTCTACTATTTGTTGTAAAATGAGGTAGGTCATTTGATACAGTGAACTGGTTTATTATCAAAAGAAATTTTAGTATTTTTCTAGAAAATATAGACATAAAATGATAAAAATTTAAAAGCCAAAAGATGGTCAGCATGCCTCTGTAGCTTTCCAAAGAAACAATGAGGTGTGTTCTGTGTAAATGAGACAATGCCATCCACTGGTTTAGATATATATTTTTGTCATTGTAACTTAATGTCAATTGGCAGATTTTGATTTTTTCCCATTATTTAAAAAAATAACAGTTTTTATGTCAACATATTTTTCATTTTTGTAAAACATGATCTTTTAAAGAAAAGACTTTCCTAAGTCATTTTTTTCAATTTTTATTTGTCTAACATCAATACTATGCAGTCTATTCACTCAAAACTTAATGAAAATATTCAAACCTTTAGTTTCGATCACATTCAATTTTATACGATTTTAAAAAACAAAACCTGCCCTGGCTGGTGTGGCTCAGTGGATTGAGTGCTGGCCTGGGAACCAAAAGGTCACCAGTTCAATTCCCAGTCAGGGCACATGCCTGGGTTGTGGGCCAGGTCCCCAGTAGCGGGTACGCAAGAGGCAACTACACATTGGTGTTTCCCTCCCTCCCTTCCCCTCTCTAAAAATAAATAAATAAAATCTTAAAAAAAAAAACAAAACCCCTATAGACCTTCATAACTGCCTTTAAAAACAACATAAGAATAAGATATTTAATTGATGAAAACAAAGTGTGAGATAATACAGGAAATGTTACCAGCAAAGGAAAGTAAACAAGTGTGAGAACTTCATTTAAATACCAAACTCAAGTTCCTTATTTCCTTTTCTGTGGTAAATTTCATCCGTGACAGACCTAAAGTAACGCTGCCCTGCAGGTGTTCTGAGGGACAGTGAGCCCACGGCTTTACCGTTACAAACCGGGTGCCTGCGTGTCTCCTCCCAAACAGGAGACCTCTGTGCCTCTCTGCTGGGATGACTGCATCTCCGAATCCTTCTTCCCCACTTTCTCATCTCTTTCCCTCTCGCCTCCCTCCGTTTCAGTTCTGTCTCCATCCCTGATGTCTCTCCCTACATCTCTTTACTCTTTAAAAATGATCATTTAAACCAAACACATTTCTTTGCAAATTTGGGGTGGGGTGGATATGATAATTCTTTGTTTCTCAGGTCCCCCTAAATATCGAGCGGATTTGTAAATTTTATAAACAGTAATGCAATCTCGGCTCATTGTTGTAACCTCCAGACCTTCAAAACCTCAGCAAATAAAGCAAAAACAATTTGGTGCCTAGAACACCGGTGCTGAGCAGCGGTCTTTAGCGTTGGCACTGACAGTGTGATGTGAGAGGAGGCTGGGTGCTGCCAGCCCCGGGGCCAGCCTCCACACCTCCACTGGGGCGTTTAACCAGACAGTGATTTCACTTCCAAGTTCAAAGAGTCCAAGGAATCATTAGCATCGTGTGGGTGTACAAATCAGGAGAGCACATTTCAGAAAGTGTAACCCTTCCTGTTCCTCTAACACTATGTGACTTCAGGTACCACTAGTCCATGCACTGGTTCTCAAACTTGAGCACGGAATCTCCTGGAAACCTTGTTAAAACTCGATATTACTCAGGAAGTCTGGAGTGGGGGCCCAAGAATCGATATTTTTAACAAGCTTTAACAAGTTGGCGCAGAAGGGGCTGGTCCACAGACCAGGCTCTGAGAATCCTGATCTGGAGCAGTGCCCCAGAACCCGTTTCCCCTTTGTATCACAGATGTTTTGGAGGTTTTCTCTACTATCACCTAATGAAATTTACAGATAATATATGTGCCTATATGTGCATTTTTAAAGCTTGATATGTCTTAGTATACCAGAGCTGTCAAATGAGTGTGAGTTATGATTTTTTAAAAATGTATTTAAATATAGAAATTCTAAGGTCACACATTAGAACAAAAAAAAAATCCACACAAATTTCCAAAACACCCCCAATAGAGCGATCTCTCCTTCTGACCTTGCTCCCCTTCTAGCTAGCCTTCACCTCCTCCCTCTACCACATGAACCATTGGCCCAGAGAAAAATACAGTATCTGTTCACCTCCAGAGGGGGGCTATCAAAAATATCTACAAAAATCACATGCCATGACATGTATAAG
>VMDR010025738.1:0-14353 GCA_007922815.1 Macrotus californicus
TATGTCAATTTATCAGTAAAGCTGTTAAAAAGATATGCAGTTATCATCAGCAATACATGTATATTATAGCAATATTAGTATCGCAGATAATAAAATTCAGAGCAAAACACATTAAAAGGGAGAAGTTTGCATTTTATATTGATAAAAGGAACACTACTGAAAAGACACAGCAGTCTTTAACTATTATGTGCACTTTAAACGTGAGCTTAAATTATAAATAAATAAAATGTGATAGAACTGTAGTTGGAAATCAAAAATGATAGTGGGAGATAAAAATGAGACTATACTTCAACAACAAAAAGACAAATAGCTTAATTAAAAAATGGACACAGAGTTTAAATAGATATTTCTCTAAAAAGAGATATATAGATTTCCAACAAATACATGAAAAATGCTTAACATCACCCAAAATTAGGGAAATGCAAATCAAACCCAGAAAGA
The DNA here is from genome assembly GCA_007922815.1 of Macrotus californicus. NCBI lineage: Eukaryota > Metazoa > Chordata > Mammalia > Chiroptera > Phyllostomidae > Macrotus > Macrotus californicus. The sequence goes on from VMDR010025738.1 coordinate 442, forward strand.
GATACCACCCATTTGGATAGCTACTATCAAAAAAACGTAAAATAACAAGTGTTGGTGAGAATATGGAGAAATGGAAATCCTGTAGCCTATTAGTGTGAATATAAAATGGTTCAGTTTCTATAAAAAACAGTATGGCAGTTCCTCAAAAAATTAAAATATAATTACCATGTGGATCCAGCAATTGTACTTCTGGGTATATACTCCAAAAATTGAAAGCAGAGACTCCAAGAGATTTTTCTACACCCATCTCCACAGCAGCATTTTTCACAGTAATCAAAAGGTGGGAGCAACCCAAGTGACCACTGACAAATGAATGGATAAACAAAAGGGCTGTGTGTCTGTGTAAAATGGAGTATTATTCAGCCTTAAAAAGGAAAGGAAATTCTGGCACATGCTACAACATGATAAACCTTGAGGGTATTATGCTCAGTAAAATAAGTCAGTCATAAAAGGACAAATACTATATGAAGCAACTTATTTGAGGTGCCTAGGGTAGTCAGACTTGTAGAGACAAAAAATAAAAGGATGATTTCAAGGGGAATTAGTGTACAATTGGTATAAAATTTGAGTTTTGCAGGATGAAAAGGGTTCTGTGGATGGGGAGTGGTAATGGTGGGTGGACAGTGTGAACACACTTATTACCATTGACTTCATACTTAAAAATGACTAAGATGGTACATTTCATGTGCATCTTACTACAAGGAAAATTAAAAGAAAAATGAGACCGCCTTGAAATAGTTGGAGAATGGTTTAATGGAGCAAACAAGATGGAGAGAGAACAATTGGGAAATTTTTCTGCAAACGAGGAGAGAGATAACGGTGACTTTCATTCAGGTAGTAAATGTGGAGGTGAAGTTAAAGGTAAGGGCTAAGAAATAATTAGACAGCAGGAATGAATGGTATGAATGGAAAGGGAGAGATGAGCCACTTCTGATGCTTGGTTTCAGCTTTGGACAATTGGGTGGACGTTGTCCGTTTATTGAGGTGGAACATGCAGCAAGAAGAGCAAGACTGGGAACAAGCTGGTGAGTTTAGTTTTGATAAAGGTTTTGATAAAGTGAGTTGTCTCTTTCTTTGACAGCTTCGTACTCTCTTTACTCCTACCACTGACCCACACGTTCGGCTCTCTCCATGTCCACTCTCTATGTACACAGAGAAACAAAGCTTTGTTCACTTCAGGAGGATTACTTTATCACAGCGGCATAGAGCTTAGAGGTAGATCCGAGGATTACTCAAATATGTGTTCGTTTGTTTCAAAATAGAATCGATTTCCCTGCGGTTGAAGAATGCTTAATGCCATCAAACAGAGTGCGTTTCCAATAGACACCGGAATCCCAGAGGCAGAACGCTGACAAGAAGCTTGCAGAGGTCCGGAGCCAAGTTCATTTCATTCTAATTCACTATAATATATCCTTTCTAGAATTTCTCTGATGGTGTAGATAAGAAGACTCACAGCTGTCGCTGGGTCTAGCCAACTGTTCTTTTTAGCTCTGTTTTTCTTCCTGCACACAAAATGTTTTTGTAGAAGTAACATAATGAGTCTCTAAATCTGGTTTGTTTATATTGAGTGACGAGTTGTGGTGCTAACAGAGCATATTCAGGACACAATACTTAAAGTGGAAAGCTAGCAAAACAACGATGTTTTGATGTTATCCATTTGGTAGCAGGCATTGTAAATGTTTTTCCTTCCCAAGTACAAGTAGCAAAAGCAAGGGCCCTGCTTTCAGGTGAACTGGTTGCAATCCTGGTCAGCTCTGTGGACTTGGGCAGGTAATTTAGCAGCTTAAAGCTCAGTTTCTTCACCTTTAAATAAAAGAGGGATACAAGCACCTGATCTCTAGAGCGGTTGTAAAGATTAAATGAGATATATGCAAATGTACTTATGGTACCTAACATGTAGTAGGCATTTGACAAACAGTAAGTTTTCTTCCCTGGTGAACTGTTTTATAATCAAATACCACACTTCTTCAGGGCATCTCAGCCTGAAGGGAAAAATGGGACCATAACAATAGCATAAATGTCCCCACCATCTTAAGTGGGGCCTTCTAAATTCCCTTCAAAGAAATTCTCTGACATGTGTGGAGTCCCCAGATTATTTCACACCTGCTAATGAGCACAGGACTCTCAGTCGCACCCAGCTTGTCATGTTCTTCTCTGCTTTGGCTGTAGGTGACCATTTGCAAAAGGTGCCAAGTACCTTCAGGTGATATCAGGAAGAATTTGGGAAATCCCCTCCTGGCACTGCCAACTTCCAAAATCCTGTCATCAAGGCTAACCACTGAGCAGCTCCAGTGCCATGGCTGGGCCTACCAGCCACTTCATTTTCTTCTCTGGTGGGGCGAGCATCTCTTTTCTGTCTTCGTATTTAGCTTAATTATTTTTTTGTTTCTATGTTGAGCCCCTTTCTCCTTGGGGCCTCGAGTCATCATGAGTCCATGGGGTCTGGGTCAGAGGAAATTTGGACTAACTGGAATCGTACCGAAAAATCTGCCCTCCTTTCTAACACTGAAGCTTTCTTGTCAGGTTAAGCTGTTATGTGAAGGCCTCTCTTTGAGGAGGAGTTATTTCCCAAGGGTTCTTTTCAGTCTTTCATCCAAGTCAGCCTCCCTCCCCTCACTCCCCTTAGGGCCACCTGGACAGTCTTTCAGGTGCTCTAAGGTGGGTGCTTCTCGTGCTCCAGCTGGGAATTCTGCTGCACTTTCACACGTAGTTCAGAGGGTTTCATGATTTTTCCTGTGAGGAGAAGAAGGTAGACTAGAAGGAAGAAACCACAGCATTAAGAAATGCTGTTGTTAAGTTAGGCTATGGTGGGACAGGGGCTTGAATTTGAATACTGTTCATGGGAGAAATGGGCAGATGCAAGAGCCTTGAAGAACAGACAGATATAATCAGTGACCGGCCTGGAGAAAGAGGCCTTCGTGGTTCTTATGGGTGATTCTGAGTTTTCTGGGACTTTCTGAGAAATCTGATTTGTCTGCACAGTAAAAATTGAAATTCTAGATCCTTAATGGAATTTGCAGAATCCTTTGCCCTCAGTCCCACACCCCTTGCAGTAAAACCACTCCCCTAACTCCCTCGGTGTCTGCATTGGAGGCCCTCCTTCCTGTGTGGCTCCCGAAGCACCAGGCTTGTAAGTGAATTGCTGTAACTTGTCTGCTCCCCTGTGTGTGATGGTGACACAGACATGCTAGTCTTCATGAACCCAGCTGCACTGCCAGGGCAATTTGTCTGTCTGTGTGGGCATTATTGCCTGCTTGGCATTATTGCCTGTTCCTGGGTCCTCTGGGATTCCTCTAGGGATGAAGATAGATCTAGTTCTTAGCATTCAAATATACCTTGAATGAACATTCTTCGCATGCCCATGTTTAGGAACAATTTTAAAGGGCATTGGGAACCAAAAAGTTGATCAGTCCCTGCTCCCCCAACTCTCTTCTATACTTTTAGGTTCCAGACTATTAAACATATTTTGAGAAGTATTTGGCACCTTTTTGAAATATTAATCTGAAACTTTAAGCCGAGGTACAAAAGCAGGATAGCTTTGGGCAATTCTCTGAATGGGTCTTCAGCAAACTTTGGTTAGCCCCTTCCTCTGCTTCATCAGGGTCCTGATGCTGACCCCTGGCTGCTTAGTACTCTTAACAGGAAAGCTTACCTAGACTGGCCTTCAGAGTCCCCGTGGCTAAGCCTTTCCTCCTCCAGGCCCTGTATCAGATTTCGTGTTTCTAGGGGTCTAAAGATACTAGGTGGCTTAAAAAGTAGTAACGGTAACAGATGGTTTATGGAGTGCCTGCCTTTGTGCTTTTTATACATTATCTCATTTCATTCTTATACCAATTTTAGGAGACAAGTATTATGTCAAACTTTGTAAATGAGGAGAGACTAAAATTCAAGAGTACAAGGAAGTTGGCAAAGGTCATGTAACTTGTAAGTGCCAGAAACAGAATAAGACTGCAGATCTCCCTCAGAACTAATAGTACTTTCAGTCTCTTAATTCCAAGCAATGATTTCCAACGGGGATTTCAGGAATCGAGGCAAGCCCTCAGAGGCTTTATTCCAGTGGGGCCCTATGCTCTTAAACGTGCTCTTTGCAAAACTCTCTTTAGCATAGAAAAACCACATGTACTAGTTCAAAATATTTCTTTGAAATCTCATAATCTATATTTTTTTCAGAATAGGGGGGGCAGGTGATTTGTTTATCTTAAAAAAATTTAAAGTCTTTTTAATCTTGAAAAAACAACCCAGCTCTTTACGATCTCGCAATAAAAGTTACTTCACACTTTGTTAAAAAGAGTGAGGCAGATGTGTGCGGTCTGTAAGAGTATTTGCCGTCTTTGGCTTTTCGGTTTCCTGATTCTGAAAAACTCTGAGTGGTTGTTTATCAAGCTCCTCTTTGCCTCCGTGAACACAGATAGAGTCTTTCACTGGACTGAGCCCCACGTGCAATGGTGAAGTGGCTGCAGTTTGGAACACAGATAGAGCCCTTTCACTGGACTGAGCCCCACGCGCAATGGTGAAGTGGCTGCAGTTTGGAAACAAGCACACTTCTAGTGCTCTCTACTTCCTTCCCTCCTGTCTCCCCTGACTCTTTTTGTACTAATAAAATAAAATAAAATAAAATAAAATAAAATGCAAATAACACAAACTTTCCTTTTTTCCTCAGCCAAGAAGGGATTTTCAGACCCACTTTGTGTGTGCGTTTGTGTGTGTGTGTGATTCAAAGTAAATGTGATTTTTTAATCTCCTGGTCCTAGAATTGCCAGCTATATCTTTAATCATAGAATGAAAGATTTTCCTGTTGTCTGTGGTTAAAGGAACGTCAAGTTAAGAGGCCTTGGGAGTGAAGGAATGGGGGACACAAGAAGGAAGAAATTGGGATAGAAACTGCTTCTTCCCAAAGCAGATAGCTTTATGAGAAAAGACTTGAAGGTAGACTTTTCATTACTTATTTTTTTCTTGGATTGATTTTGGCAGCTCTGCTCTGTCAGATGATACTTAAGGCTCATTTTTCATTCTGCATGACATGCAAAGAATGAGGTTTAAAGGAAATAGAGCTGTCCTCTGCTCTGGGCTTGTTGATCTGGGCAAGGTCCTTACCATCTAGTGCCCTCAAGGGATGGAAGGACTAGTTTTTGCCAGTCTGATAAGGGTTTAGGGAATGCAACAAAGTTTACAAAGTTCATTAATTGAACAGTCAAGTGGAAAAGTTTTTAACAAATGTAAAAGATTTTTAAAACCGAGTGTGAGTTATATGGAGCAGACTTGATTTGAAACAGTCTCTTAAAAGTTGAATTATTTTTTCCATCTGAGTATAAAAACACTGAAAAATGCTAAGCAGAATAAGCTCTTCCCTCCTTCTTGCCCTATTCCCATTTCACAAAGGTAGAGAACAGTGCCAAAGTGGCAGTGACGAACATATGGTGGCTTGTTTGAGAGGTGACAAAAAGCTCGCAGTATTATACTGCCCACCTTGTGGTTACTGCATCAGGAGGATCACTCTTACGTGGTTGCCTCGTCAAGTTACCCTACCTTCTACTTTCTGGCTGTGGGTTTCACGCTAGCTTGGGGTTTATTTCTTTGGGCCATGCTGAAAAGCCATTGCACACCACTGCTGTTAAGCCTTTCTTCGTGTTCATTGAACCTTTTGAGACCTGAGCGCTCCTAGCACACAGTGGACTATGAAGCAGCAGACCTACTATGATCTCACCTTTGTGATCCATGATCAGAGCTCTCTGCTCATCTCTCATCTCCTCTATGTGCTCCTTTCCCATGACCCAGGAAAATAAGCTGGCTTACAGTGTGATCATCCTGCAGCAAAGTTCACTGCCAAGTCTTTCCTATTGTCACAGTTTCTAATCAGTGTCTTGGTGTCTTCAATAGCCCCTCTTAAATGTGAATGGGCAAGCAAAGATACCTGGATATTTGAGGAGAAATGTTAATATGAAATGATCTCAGAGGAAGCAAAGACAAGGCTAGGATATATATATCATATATATATATATCATATATATATATATATCATATATATATATGATATATATATCTCATATATATATATGATATATATATTTCTCAGAGAGATGAGAAGATAATGATTGAACAAGAATAAAACACAACAAAAATGAATATAAGACAACAAAACAGAGCTCTAGATGTAAAGATTATGACAGCAGATATTAAAAATTAAACCAAAGGTGTACTAGAAAAGTTGAATAAATATACAGACTGAGTTGTGACTCCCCTCACCAAGTTCATGTGCTGAAGCCCTTACCCCCAGCACCTCAGCATGTACTGTATTTTCAGATAGGGCTTTAAAGAGGTACTTAAGTTAAATGAGGCTGTTAGGGTGTGCTTTAGTGGAATCTTACTGGTGTCTGTAGGGGAGAAGATTAGAACACACAGAGACTCCAGGGGTGTGCACACACAGAAGGACAACCATGTGAAGAGGGAGCATGAGGGCTGCTAACTGCAGCCCTTGGGGAGAGGCCTCAGAGGAAAGCACTCCACTGGCAACCTGAACTTGGACTTCCAGCCTCCAGAATTGTGACAAAACAAAATTCCATTATGTGGAATTTTGTTATGGTAGCCCTAGCAAACTGGTATAGACAATTTCCCAGAAAATAGAGTAACAATAATAAAAACCACAAAACAAAGTGAACAAACCAGAACAAGGGAATAGAGATCATAGGACAAAAGAAGAAATTAGACAAACAATCCTCGTGGGCCGAGATCTCATAAAGAGAAAACAGAAAAATGAAAGGAAGAAATGTATAAAAGAAATAATATAAACACAGAAGATTAAAAAGTTTTGCCAAGTGCCCAGTATCACAATTGAAACAAACCATACACAAAATCATATCGTGTGAAATTTCAGAAAACTGGGAGTAAAGAGTATATTTTGAAATCTTCCAGAGAGAATGAGCAAGAAAAAGAAAGGTCAAAAGTTCATTACACATACAGTGAAAGAGAAACCAGGATGATGTTCAATTTCTAAAAAAGAGAAAGTATACCTGAATAATTGTGGGTAATTGCAAACTTATTTTATTAATTGAATTTGTTCCTATGACCACATGTTAGGAAACATCAAGGAACTTTTCTATTAACGTAAGAATGACGTTTTCCGTATCTAACCCAAATGACCAGACACCATCACACTTAGTAAGTTATGGTGTAGTCTGCATCGACGCTCAACACAAGTTCAAGGGAAATAAGAGGATAGACTAAGTGTGATCTATGCCAGCAGGGTTTACTGCCACCAAAGAATTATACCATTGTGTTTGTCAGATGACATTTGGATAACAGGATTCTCTTCTGAGCCACAAAACAAAATGAGTTTTTTTTTTAGAAGACAGAGAATAAGAAAGTGAATTAAGTTGGAGTCCAGTCATACGAGAAAAGAATAAAGGAAGTAAGAATATAAAGGTTTAAAAAGGAATGTTTTAGTGAGGCCAAGAATTTGGTTTCAAAATACTGAAGTGTCGTCCTGTGGAAAATGGATTAAACTTATTCAATGTGGACCAAAGCCCTGTGAGTGGAAGCTTCAGGGCAAAACATTTTGGTTCAGTAGAAAGTATACGAGGTTTTTATTTTTTCGGTTTTGTTTTTGTACTGCTGTAACAAATCACAAACTTGGTGACTGAAAAGACACTAATATATTATCTCACAGTTTTAGAGGTCACAGCGTGACATGCACTCTACTGGACTATGGTCAAGGTGTCAGCAGGTTTGCATTTCTTTTGGAGGCTCTGGTGGAGAATCTCTTTCCTTGCCTTTTCTGGCTTCTTGAGGCTGCCTGCATTTCTTGGTTTGTGACTCCTTTTTCCATCTGCTAAGCCAGCAGCGTAACATCTTACAATCTCTGACTCTGACCTTCCTGTTTACCTCTTGTAAGGACTTTTGTGGTTATATTTTAGAATCATGCAGGCACAATCTAAAAGTTAAGTAGGAAAAAAAATAGTTTGATGTTACCATATTGAATCATCATGCAGACTAGAATAGTAGAATATAAGCAATATATTCCATTGGTCAGCTGTAATGATCAGAAAGTCTTTTGAAAAATGTTTCCTTATAAGTTCAACTCATTGATTTTACCGTCAAATCTTGGTTCTTGAATGTCTCTCATCTTGAAAAATTTGGTTCTCGACCAAGTTGTTCATGGAAAAAAAAATCTTGGTTGTTGATCAAAATCTCATTTCTCAACCCAGCAGCCCTTTCATGCTGATACTTGTATGGTCAGTCACTATATGATTTGGTTTTTGAACAAATTGCTTCGTGCACAACCTTCCAGAATGAATTAAGTTTGAGAGATGAGGTTTCACTGTATTCTGCCTTCTGAAACCACAGAGATCAAGTTCAGCCCCCTTTATGTAAGATAACCCTTCAGATATATAAAAAGATCTGACATATCCTCCAGTCTATGACTTTAGACTAATAGTCTTCTACTTCTTTGAATAGGCTGTAGTGCATATGCATTTATTTTATACCAAATTCTGAACATTATATTTCTTTTCAACTTAACCTCATTGGTTAAATCAATGGGTTATATTTAATCTGTTTGGTCCATTGTTCTGGCCAACAATATATCTTAAAAACTTTATTCATTCATCAGGGTTTTTAGTGTTTAGATTCCGTGAGCAAAACATTATTTTCATGACACTTGTAGTTGAGTGGGGATTTTTGTTTGTTAGGGTTCATTCCTGCTTTGGGTGAAAAGTTTTACTAAATGATGTTTGAGATAACTTGTTCAGCAAATTCCATCAAGCATTGCAAGGTTAAAGTAATTTGGGGGAATATGAAGAAATGGCCTTTGCTGTCAAGGAGCAGTTCTGATGTACTGAGAAACTGTGCTTTGTCTATTTGTCAGGCTGTTGTGGGACCAAGCTGATTTGTTGTCAGTGGCATACATGAAAGGCCGCTCTTCACTGATGAAACCTGAGACAGCTGAACTCTATTGATTGGTTTATTCCTATATTAAGAAGCATATTTATTTATTCTAGAGAATTATGACCCTTCAAAATAAGATATTGCCTCCTTTATCATCCCTGAGACACAAGGGATGCTCAGAGGTCAAGATTAGACTACCAGGCATAAGGCATTAGGCAGTCAATGGTCTGGTACTTACTAGAATATCTTTGCATTACCCTGTTCCTGGCATAGGATGTTCTATTATTTATGATTCATTCCTTTTTGATCAGCATTGCCCACTGTCAGTAAGCTCTTTTGGAATTCAGTCTGGTTTTTTCCCCTTAGTAAATCTCTCAGTTTGAATTAATTAATTATTTTTCTTGTTTGTTTATCAATTTTATTTTGATTTATTTTTTTCCATTACTGCTGACATTCAATATTATGTTCATTTCAGGTATGCAGCATGGTGGTTAGACATTTATATAATTTACAAAGTGATGGCCCTGTGACTACTTTGTAATTACGAATTTTTATTTATTCTATTAACCTTTTTCACCCAGCCTCCCTCTCTTTTCAAAAGAATTTGCTCAGACAGAGCTCACTTTGACTAGGGAAATACAGGTCCACTGCTCTGGAATTTGCAGGCCATGTCTGTGTAACACAATGGAAGTTAGAAATGATCTAATACAGTTTGTCTGTATTAGTCAAATACCTAAATTCATTTGGCCTGGACTGCATCCTTCAGCTGCTTGTTCCCAATATATTGGATAAGGCAATTTCTAGACCTTATAAATCCACTTTATTTTGTGTATAACACCCCATAATACCAGCTACCAGGTAGAACTCCCAAAGTATCAACATCTCCAGTCAGCATAATTTATTTTGACATCTTAAAAATGTTAAAAAATCTTACTTTATGCAGAACATTAGGTATATTGCAATACAGTGATATTAGGTCAGTTAACATTTGTATTTCTTCTCTACTAAATGCTGTATGGTGAAAGAATAGTATTTCTTTATTCTTGTTTGTAATGACTGAAATATCATGAATTATGTTCTGCCCCAAAAGTGGTGTTATAATTCTGTTCACACTCAAATAAAACGTTGATCTGTATTTGGCCTTTGGACATGATGTTAGTGGAGAAAGATCTCGTGGGGTCTCAGATCCATGAGCTACATCAGGTGTGCCAGAGGTTCAGCCTAAGTTTCAGATTTCCATACGTCAGTGAAGTAGAAAAGTTGTGGCTAGTTTTCCTTCTCATTGAACCAGTCACGTTTTGCATGTTTGTCTGTTTATTGTAAATGTAGCCAGAGAGAGGAAGGAGCTTCCAATGCAATTGCTCACTGGGAAAGCAGAGCAGGAAACGGTTCTTTCTGTTGTGGTTGCTGTTGTTGAATTCCAGATGAAAAGATAGTTTTATTAGTCCGTAAAAAGTGACTTCACACAGTGTTTTTAGAGCCTGAGATAAATAGAAATCCGATACAGTTAACTAGATATTCAAACAATTGATTTGATTTGACTGAATTTTTGACAAATTGAAAAAACTGTTAGCTTTGAGGGTATTTTTCAGTAGCTTTGGTTCGAACTTAAATTCCTTAAAAGTAACAACTGCATATTTAAAAAGAGAAAGGAAACTTCTCTCCAGGTCTCTTGATAAAATTTATTTTATGTTCAGAGCATGCAATTATGTATACTGGCCAGGGCTGATCATATGACTCATAGTTTACAAGGATTTCATGTACTGTGTGGTTAACGGGTGGCTGCTTGTGAAGTCCAGAAGGGTATTTTTATGATCCTGACATGAAAAGCCACAGCATAGGTTTATCTTGGAGGCAGTTATGGGAGGGTTATAAAATGATCTCAATTGGCTACTGTGTCTTCCACTGACGTCAAGAGCATTTCATAGTTTGATGTTGGTGTATTTTTAGATTCTAAAGGCATGGCTGATGTTTTTAGTAGCATTACTCTCTGACTCACAGATTTGTTGTTAATCCTTATCGTTTGTTTTTAATACAGAAGCAGCTATGGATGGCAAAACTCTCCCAATCTTTCCAGAGACATTTTTACTAGAAAGAGAAGTCATTAAATATTTCACTCACATGCTATAAAATTAGAAAGCTTTAGTGGTTAATTTAGAAAAAAATGTGAGTGGGGACTAGAACAGGGGGAGTGGAATCCTACAGTACAAGGGCAATTTGCTGTATTTACATATATCCCTCAATATATGAGGGCTATTTTCGAAAGTTTTCTTAGCAAGGTATATATACTCATCCAGTACCTTGAGCATGCTATTGATATCAGCTTCCATGCTCATGTGCAAGGCCTGCTTCCACTTGGGTTTGGAAGTCATTGAGTGATATTTGTGCTGACATCCAGCAGCAGAACATGGAGTACCAGCAGCTCATCGACATCAATGATGTGGCTGGAGCAGGAGATTGCCACCTACCTCAGCCTGCTTGAGGGTCAGGATGCCTATTACAACGACTTGCCCACCACCAAGGCTGCCCGAGTCCAGTAGCAGCTTGGGCTTCCTGCATCCAGCAGAGGGATGGATGCTCCTGGGTAGCGGCGTGGAAGGAGAACCTTTACCTCTGGCTCCTTCTCTGACTTGTTGATGAAGTTTATGGGGGAAAAAAAGATATATACCTACTACAATGGTATAACTTTTATTTGACAAATTTTAGATTAGAATTTTAAAATGTCAGTGTTTCTAATAACATTTGGCTTTATTTATATAGAGAAGTTTCTAATTTTATGCATCCATAGGTATCCAAGTGGGATTTGAAAAGACTGAAGACTCTTCAGTGATACTCAGCATGCTCCCACTGCCACCTCATTCCCTAATTTGAAGAGCCAATGAAGATGCTTGATGGAGTTAGCAGAGGTGTGAGAATCCAAAGGGGACTCCTATTTCTGGCCCTGTGTTTTGATCTGTATGAACTTGGGTAACTCATTTAGCTCCTGGGCCAAAGGTAAAAATAGAACTAATGTTTGCCTTTGGGAAGGGCTATGAATTTCTTTAATAGTCACAAAGGAAAGGTTTCATGTAAAAATAGATTACAGTGTTTGCTTTCTCAAGAATTTGATATGGCTAGTCTCTTGTCAAATAGATGGGTAAATAGTTATCAGCTGAAAATGATCTTCCTGCAATATTTTCAGTTTGTTTATTTGAAGGTGCACAGCCATTTCTAAGACACAAGATAATAAAGATTTGAGTTACCGCTGAAAAAGCTTTAGGTCCGAAGGTGGAAAGAAGCCATGCGATGGGCTAGGCACATTATTTTACAGATGTAAGGACAGGAGAAGGTGCTTTATGGTTGCAGTGACTTTTCTATTTACTTTAGGAGACTCTAGGCCAATTGTAAGTACATGTAGGTTAATCCCTGATTAACCCAGCATTGAGGGCTGGTGAAAAATAATGCTGACCACATCACATGGACTGTTAGATAATCAAACTTATGGAATAACTCTTTCATAAAATCCAGCAAATTGTTTATTACCCCAAATTGACTGGTTTTGTTTTTAGTAAAATGCTACTTCAATTTTACTTGCTCTAGGTTGATTATTTAATTTCCTTCAACTTTAGTCTTTCCATGATTTATATAGTTATTTCTCTCACACTAACTTTTTAAAGAAATCAATAATAGACAGGAGAAACACAAATCCTATGTGATAAAAGTATGAACGATCATATTTTTTGAGTGCTTGCCGTATGCTAGTCTCGGTGCTAAGCATTTCTGCAGCATTCATGTAATCCCGGTAATAAACGTGTGAGGAATGCACTGTCATTACCATCCCAGGTAAAGAAATAATCTGAGAGGTTAATTAACCTCTACAAGGTCACATAGTTAGTGTATGGCAGAACAGGGCTGAATCCCAGAGAATATGGCTCTAGAACACTCCTTTAGGAAGTGAGCACATACTAAGATCTACATTATAGACTTTGCCCTTGAGTGGTTATTTATAAGCTACTGCTTTGTCTACTTCCTAAAGGAGTGAGCACATACTAAGATCTACAGTAGACAAAGCGGTAGCTTATAAATAACCACTCAAGGGCCAAGTCTATAATTTCATTCAAACTAAGCTAGATTTCCTCTGGGTCTTGATTTCCACTGGTCAGTAAACCACAGCTGGCAGATAAGGCCAGTCCTGTCAAGGCCATGGTCCATGGTTGGCTGAGTAAGTCAGTATTAGGAAGCCATCATAGCTTTTCACCTACTGGATGGAGAAGTGTGGAAGCTCTCGGCCTGAGCAACCTTGGTCTGGAACTCTCAGAGGGCGTGTGACCGGTAGTATCAGAGAACTGTTATCTGTTCCATCTGAGAGCCTGTTCTCCCTGGGGAGCCCTTTGCTCCTGAAATGACTTTCTGGGAATGTCTTCTGCCAATAGCTATGATGATTGCAGGCAGCTTAAAGGGCAAGTCACCCACTTATAATCCTAAACCTGGATCTTGAAGATGATAGGGAAGAGTGTGAGCTATGTGATATAAACACATCTAAATTATTCTCCCCAACAGTCGGGCAGGCTCTAGTTTGCACATTCCTGCCTCAATCCTACAACAACTCTGTTCTATTTAATATCTGCTTTGGGTTTCTGTGTAAGCTCTCACATGCATACATATTCCCTGGTAAAAATACTTTTTAGTGTGGCATGGAGGTGGATCCATTACTCCCTTATGGAGAAGATGTGCTCTTAGACCCAAGGGTGCATTTGTTACTGCATCCTTTCAAGGGTCCTTAAAACATTTACATGAAGGATGCAATTAATAAGATATTAAAATTTGACACTTTTTCAGTTGACAGATCTTTATTTTATGCCTTTTTCTTATTAAGATATTAAATCTAAGAAAGATTTGGAAAAAAAGGCATTTAGAACAGTTTTTTAAAAATTCTTTTAGAGGAAAGGAAAAACCTTTTATGAGTTCATGTAATTGGGAAAACTTTGGCTCTTATTCCGGAAAAAGAATCATGGCTGGAAAACCCCCAGTGAAAAGGTCATTTTTAACTGAA
>VMDR010025739.1:0-14374 GCA_007922815.1 Macrotus californicus
AAAATGAGCTAAGAAAGTATTGCTGCAATCTAGGAGTGAGAAAAAAAAGTACTTAAAGTAGAGGAAATATGAATACTAAGTATAACTGAGAGATATTTAAAAAGCAGAACCAAAAAGATGTGTCACTTATTCAGTGTGATGCTGAGGAAATGTAAGAGAGTGCACATTTTATAAGATGGGGAATACGAGAGCAAGAGCAAATCAAGAATAAAATTAGCTCTACTACTGATGTTTTTGAGTTACAGCTGTCTATGTAAGACCAGGTTGAAATGATCAGCCAGCATGTGGAGCTCTCAAGAAGCAGATCCAGAATAGAGACAGAATTTAAGAAGACATCGGTACACAGATCTATTCTTTTGCTGTGAAATATTGGACAAGTAACTCTTTAGTTATAAAATGTTTTGAACTGATATAAAGTTTTTTAGATGCAGTGAGTGTCATGACTTTCCATTAGTCTATTATCCAAATAAATAGATTAAAAATCATCTCACATCCAAGATGGCAGAGGAATATGTGGAAGCTACACTAACCTTCTCCCAGGACCAAACTGGAATTACAACTAAATTATAGAAAAATCATCCTGGATTACCAAATGAACAATAACTGGAGAGAAGCCTAATAACCAAAGATAGATGGAAGAAATAATACCATCACAATGAACCTCGTAGGGAGGGCAGAGGCACAAGAGGGCTGACTAGGCTACCACAAGTGGCAGCTGAAGTACTGGAGGGATGTTTCAATGGCCAGGGGGATCCCCCATAGAAGTGTGGGGTCTAAACACCAAGCTGCGTTCCCCAGCCAAGAGCATCAGAACCAGGGAAATAATCCAAATAACATCCAGCTGTGAAACACAGTGGAGTTTCTATTTGCTAGGGAGAAATGGCTAAAGGTGCAGATATCCCCTTAAAGGGACAATGCACAAAATTTCATTTTCAGCCATTTACCTTGAACTCCAACAGAGGGAGGACAGAGTGGACTAGAAATTCATGAGGAGAGTCTGGGGTTGGTGACTCTAGGAGACAACTGAAAAAACAGCTGCCAGGATTGCTGTGCTGAGTCATTCTACATACTGCAGAGGTCATCTTTCTCAAGCAGAGACTCCCTTCTATACAGCATCAGCCTGAGGGGAAGCAAGAGCCCCACCTGCAGAAATTCCTCTAGTTCCCTGTGGAACTTAAGCTGGGCTGCTGAGGAGTGCAGCTGAAGGCTATTTCAGTGACAAAGCCTAATAGATAACGTGCACACCAAGGAGGATCTCTGGGAGCTCTGAGACTTTAGCTGACACTCCCCAAGACATGATGCTGGTGTAAGCCAGCCTTGGAGTGCAGCTTGGTACTTTCTGCACACACCCAGACATAGCAAAGGGAGAGACAAGCTGTGAATCACTGATAGTTTCAGACAGCTTCCCCAGGAACAGTCACAGGCAGTGTCTGACATAGGTCTGACCTATATATAGAAACAAAGAGGCAGCCAAAATGAGAAGGCAAAGAAACAGTACCCAAATGAAAGAACAAGAGAATTCTCTAGTAGAAGAATTATATGAAATAAATGTAGGAAATTAATCAAATATAGAGTGTAGAGTAATGATTATAAGAATACTCAACAGCATGAAAAAAGACATAAAAACCATAAAAAAATGCCCAGTCAGAAATAATGAATGCAGTATCTGAAATAAATAATTCACTGGAAGGTAAAAACATTAAGTTAGATGAAGCAGAAGATGGAATGAGCAATTTGAAAGACAATGTAGAAAAAAACATCCACACAGAGCAACAAAAAGAAAAAAGATTTTAAAAAATGAGGAGAGTTTAAGAAATGTCTGGAGCAACATGAAGTGTAACAACATTCTCATCATGGGAATAGCAAAAGAATGAGCAAGGGATCAGGAACCTATATGAAGAAATGAGGACCAAAAACTGCCCTAACATGGTGAAGAGAAAAGACACACAAGTCCATGAAGTGCGGAAAGTCCCCAACAAGATGGACCCAAAGAGGTTCACACCAAAAAAAATCATAACTAAAATGGCAAACCTTAAAGACAAAGAGAGAAACTTAACAGCTGCAGGAGAAAAGCACTTAGTTACCTACAAAAGAGATCTAATAAGACTGTCATCTGCTTTCTCAATAGAAACTTTTCAGGCCAGAAGGGACTGGTATGAAATATTCCAAGTGATGAAAAGCAAGGACCTACAACCAAGCCTACTATATCCAGTCAGACTTTCATTTAAATTGAAGGAGAAATTAAGAGAATCTCAGACAAGAAAAAGCTAAAGGAGTTTGTTAACACCAAATCAGTATTGCAATAAATATTAAAGATCTTGATTTAAGAAAATAAAAGAAAAGAAAAACAAAAGGAAAATAGTTAAAAAATAAAATAGCAATAAGGAGGAGGGAGGGAGAGAGTGAGAGAAACATCAATGTGTGGTTGCCTCTTGTACGCCCCCTACTGGGGACCTGGCCCACAATGCAGGCATGTGTCCTGATTGGGAATTGAACCAGTGACCCTTTGATTCTCAGGCCGGTGCTCAATCCACTGAGCCACACCAGCCAGAACTATCAATAATCACTTTATATGTAAATAACTTAAATGCTCTGATCAAAAGACATAGGGTAGCTGAATTGATTACAAAAAAAGACACATATATATATATGCTGTCACCAAGAGACCCACCTCAGAATAAAAGATACACACAGACTAAAAGTAATGAATGGGATGGAAAAAGATATGTCATGCAAATGAAAAGGGAAAAGAAGCCGTGGTAGCAATACTCACACGTGTCAAAATAGACTTTAAAATCAAGGCTACAGTAATGGATTTAGTTTATACCTACAGAGCATTTCACCATAAATCAGCAAAATATATGATACATGCTTCTCAAGTGCATATGGAAGTTTTCTACTATAGGTCACATGTTAGAACATAAAACAAATCTCAGTAAATTTAAGAATTGAAATCATATCAAGAATCTTCTCTGGATCAAAAGGCAGATCCATTTTTCATTTTTTGAGTTATCTCCATACTGCTCTCCACAGTGGCTGTACAAATCCGCATTCCCACCAACAATGCAAAAGGGTTCCCCTTTTCCCACATCCTTGCCAGCACTTGTTGTTTGTTGATTTACTGATGATAGCCATTTTGACAGGTGTGAGATGGTATCACATTGTGGTTTTAATTTGCATTTCTCTGATGCTTAGTAAGGCTAAGCATCCTTTCATATGCCTATTGGCCATCTGTGTGTCCTTGGAGAAGTTTCTATTCAGGTCCTTTGCCCATTTTTTAATTGGGTTGTTTGTTTTTTTGGCATTGAGTTTTGTAAGTTCTATTTTGTTTTACTTTCTTTTTTTTCATTATTATATCCTATTGATTATGCTATTACAGTTGCCCCAGTCTTTCCTCCTTTGCCCCCTCCACCTCGCACCCAACACTTACCCAGACAACTCCCACCCATCTTTCACATCCAAGGGTCATACGCACAAGCTCCCTGGCCACTCCACCTCCCACACTGCGCCCCACATAAATTTTGGATATTAACCCCTTATCAGATGTATTGGCAAATATATTCTCCCATTTGGTGGGTTGTCTTTTTATTTGGTTGATTTCCTTTGTTGTGCAAAAACTTTTTAGATTGATGCAGTCCCATTTGTTATTTTTTCTTTTATTTCCCTTGCCTGGGGAGATATTTCCAATAAAATACTGCTATGAGCAATGTCAAAGATTTTGCTGTCTATGTTTTCTTCTATAATTTTTATGGTTTGGAGGCCTAACATTTAAGTCTTTCATTAAGTGATTCATTTTGGATTCATTATTATGTGTGGTGTAAGAAGCTGGTCTAGTTTCATTTCTCTGCACATATCTGTCTAATTTTCTCAGCACTATTTATTGAATAAACTGGGGATATAACTGAAGGAAATCAAAACACTAATTTAAAAGAACAAAGTACTCTATGTTCATTACAGTGTTATTTACAATCACCAAGACATGGAAACAGCCCAACTTTCCATCAGCAGATGAGTGGATTAAACAACTATGGCACATTTACACAGTGGAATACTACTTGGCCATAAAAAAGAAGAAAATTTTACCCTTTGCAACAGTATGGATGGACCTGGAGAACATTATACTAAATGAAATAAGCCAGTCAGAGAAAGAAAACTGCCATATGATTTCACTCATATGTGGAATCTAATGAACAAGCTGAACTAATAATCAAAACAGAAACTGACTCATAGATAGAGAGTGGGCAGACAGCTCTGGAGAAGTGGTATTAGAGGGCAGAGGGATCTAGAAAAAAAGAAAAGGACTCATGAACATGAGCAACAATGTGATGAGTATGAGGGAGAGAGTTATAAGGGGGGATAAATAGTAATAAAAACTACAATAAAAATTTTTAATAAAATCAGTAGTGATCAATGACAACACAGATAAACCAGTAGAAACTAAACATCCATCCCAGTTTCTTTGAAAGAAATTTCCCTATGTTTCCTCTGATATTTTCTTCTAATAACTTCAAATTATGTTTTCCTGAAAGTTAATAGTACTGGCTATTAAATGAGAAAAAATGTGTGTAGACCAATTTTCAAGGGGATGATGCTCTAATTATCCATATTAAATCATATTTATTGACAGGCTCTTTGCTAACAGTGTATGACATATGGAGGTTTCTTGAAATATAAGATCCTTCAAAGATGTTCAGAGAGCCATTTGGACCTGTCCAAGATAGTACAGGAAGAATAATGTAATTCTAACATATTTTAGATTCTTAATGGTATTAAATTTTTCTAGCCAAAACAAGTGCAAATCCTTAACATAAGAGAATTATAAGGTTTCAGCAAAGACTTTCTAATATTTTTTTCATTTAAAAATGTTTAATAAAATAGGATAGATTTATGGTTAAAATTAATGCAGTGTCAACATCTGTGTATTTTAGTTACACAGGAAGGCAGAAAATGTGAAGTCTTGACTCCTTATGTTACTACAATCCAATGTCCTAGCAAATACTTGAAATTTTTTAGCATGTATAATATTAATTTCTTCCTGTGCTAGTACAATGGGATCAGTTATGTTTTCTTGGGATGTTTTTAATTGTTCTATTACAGTTGTCCCAATTTTCCTTCATTGCTCTCTTCAGCCCCACCCACCCCCGTGCTCCCAAAGTCAATCCTCACCACCCTGTTTTCCGAGTCCATGGTTCACTTATACTTATTCTTTAAATAGACTCTTCCCCTTCTTTCCTCCCTTATCCCCTCCCCCCCTCCCATCTGGTCCCTGTCAGTCTATTCCTTGATTCCATGTTTGTGGTTCAATTTTGATCATTTGTTTGTTTTGTTCATTAGGTTCCTCTTATAGGTGAGATCATACAGTATTTGTCTTTCACTGCCTGGCTTATTTCACTTAGCATGCTTCCCTAACTTGGTGAGAGTAAAAAATCAAGCAAGTCCAGGAAGCACAGAGCCCCAATCAAGATGAATCCAAGGAGGTCCTCTCCAAGACACATTATAATAAAAATAGTAAAATTTAAAGACAAAGAGAGAATATTAAAGGCAGCAAGGGAGAAACAGCTAGTAACATGCAAGGGAACCCCAATAAAGCTGGTTACTTACCAGAAACACTACAAGCCAGAAGGGAGTGGCAAGAAATATTTCTGATAGAAATCTTAATAAAAGCCAAGATATAAATTGGGAGAAAAAGCAATTATTCACACCCCCTACCATCAGAGAATGACTTAGAAGTGTGTGCATGTGCATGTGCTTGTGTATACAAACACCAAGAGTAAGCTGGGAAGAAAGCAGTAGAGAGAAAATGAGAAAAGTTGTTCAATGTTTCACAATTTTTCTCAATTACTTACTGATAGCATCAAATTAGAACCCTCCAAAAAAGTGGAGCATCCTTTTGCCTCCTGTCCTGGCTACTTAGGTAGACCCTAAACCATGTTTTGCATGTTTTCTAGACTTGACTTCTGGTAAAAAACAAACAAACAAAAAAGCACACACTTTTTATGTTGGTTTCCAGAAACCTTGGCCTGAAATAATTCATCCATTCTGCCAACATTAATCATAGAAAGAAAACTGAGTCTGAAAAAATAATACTTTTTAAAAGTATATTCCCTGACTTGCCACATTTTTTACTTCTTTTCATTTAGAAATTAAGCCTATTAGTACTGAAAAAAAATGTGATGACTGTTTGCAATTTGAATGCATTGTAAATTCACTTACTGTGCACTACTAATATATTTTTTAAAATAACATGCTCAACAATGACTAATAGGTCAGCTGGCCATCTGGGAGTAAAAAGGAATTCTAAATGTTTTCTACTATCCTCATAAGATTGAAAGTCATAGTCTTGGTGGGTCACTTAAAGAAAATAAAATGTCCCCTTATTAAATATAACTGAACATTATCCAAATAATCACTGTTCCAAGGAGAACAATCTGAGATTTCTTCATGGCATTTAAACAATGCCTTACCACATAACTAGAGTTGAGAAAAATAATAGATTATGCCATATGTTCTTATCTAGTTCATGCCCCCAAAGGCCTAAAGAATGGTTATGGTTTTATAAATCCAAACAAATTAAATAAAATTTTTGGACTTGTAATTCTGTTACTTTTAAGGAAAAAAAAATTACTTTCAGAATGAGCAACAGAACTAAGAAACTGTAAGCAAAAGAACAGAAGGCTGCCTGCATCTTCACAGCATACGCCCCGAACCCAAGACAAACTGCAACCAGTTGTTCAGCTTACAGAAAAGACAGCTAAGTTGTTGCCGCTTATCCTGTTGGACTTCATATACAAATATTTATAGACTTCATTTTATTTTCATTATGAATGGGAAAATATGACAAAAACTTCTTTAAATTTCTCAAGAAATTGAATATATTTCAAAGAACAAGATGTGAAAAATCTTGAATGTCCCCCTTTAACCCTACTTCAGCTTCTGCTTCTACCCACAAAGTCGAATACTCCCGTTTCTCCTGACTACATAGGAGCATGTGTGTCTGAGGCTCACTGTGTCCCACACTTCTGGGAGTCAAAAATATGTTTCTCCCAAGTTCTACCTGATTTGTTTCGTTTTTTAACTTTTCTCATATTCAGTATTAGTCAAGTTTTCTAATTTATATACATACAATGAGAAATCAATACAAAGTGATAAGCATAGATTTTTTTTGTGTTATTACTCTTACTCTCTTTTTCTCCTTTCTCTGAGGAATTTATGTACAAAGTAGAATATAATTCCTAGGAGAGTTATCATCCCCAAACTGGGCCCAATATTGTCTAGATTTAAGTATATTTCTTTCTTACTTGAACCCCATAAGGTCAAATGGTGTGATTTACTCCTGGCTACCCACTGCAAGTCATTTAGGAAATCTCATCACCCCTTTTACTGACCGTGGACCTTGAAGGAAGCTTATTTCCAGCACTAGTACATTCCATGTGAATTTAACTCTTACCCAACTTCATAACCCAGAGAAACATCTCAGGAAAGAAATAGAAATTTCTACCTTAAAGGTTATTAGTAATTTTCTATTGGATTCTTAAAAGGTCTATTATTTCACTTAAACCACATTTAAATCACCCAGAAATAAAAAGTCCTACCTAATCAAGAAAACAAATGAGTAAAACAAAACCACAGACTTGGAAATAAAGGACAAACTGACTGTAACTGCAGAGGAGGTGGGGATTGGGAGGGGATAACGGGGGAAAAAAGAGGAAGGGGTAAGAAAAGGAACATGAAGAGAGGACACATGGGCACAGACAATAGTGGGGGGATTGACTGTGGGAGTGTGGGGGACAGGGTAGGAGTGAGCAATGTGGAAAAGGTGGGACAATTGTAACTGAACAAAAAAAAAGTATATTTCTAAAAATAAAAAGTCATACTTGACAAGAAGAGCCTAAAACCCATGTTAACAGAATCAAACATGCAGCACACTCCCAATCAGGACATTTTAAGCTGCTCTACTGATTAAAGTTTCAATCATTCGATTCATTCAACAAGTTTCTAATGCAAGTATTGTACCTACCTTGTAGACTAGTTGCCTTCCAGGGGTGTCCAACCCGCAGCCCACAGGCTGCATGTGGCCCAGAATGGCTATGAATGTGGCCCAACACAAAACCATAACTTTACTTAAAACCTTTTTTTGCTCATCAGTTTTTGTTAGTTATTTGTGTATTTAATGTGTGGCCAAAGACAACCCTTCTTCTTCCAGTGTGGCCCAGAGATACCAAAAGTTTGGACTCCCCTGCAAGGATCAGTGGTACAGTATACTGTATATCAACATGGCATCTCTAAAGGAAAAAAAAAAACTTGTGTCCAATCTTGAAATAGAGACAACTGGAGAGGAGGAAAATAAGAACAAGAGGCCAAATTCTCTCATTTCCATATGTAAAATGTCCTCTCTTTAAAAACAACCCCCCCACAATATCCAAGCCAGAAACAAGTATAGAAGAATTGCAACTCGATTTTTTAGAACCCTCTAACAGACAGGTACCAGTAATTGTACCCTCCTCTACCAAAACTTCCCAATAGGTTACCACAGCACATCTGTGCTGTACCTGGGTTCCAGGTGTGATCAGATTTTTCTCCTCTTATTCCTTGGGATAGCTGGGTATGGCCTGGTAGAGGATGGCCACAACTGGTTGCCTCTACATATAGTATAAATTCTTATAAACTCTATGACTTGTAAAAAGTTTAGAAGCACTTTATACCCAACTGTCTCCATCTTTCTTGACCATGAAAACAAACAGCCTGACTGCACTCATATTTTTCAAAATTATTTTTAATGGTATGACCTTCATTTTCTCTGTCCTTTGGGGTTTTATTTAGTTATTCTAAAGCTAAACCTTAACTCTTCTGTCATTCACTTTTGTCAGGCAATGATTGTTGCTGACTGATGGGAAAAGGATTTAAAGAAACTACCAGGACCAAAGACAAGCTGGTTAGAATATCACATTAATATCTTTCTATCTTTATGCACTATCTTCATCAATAATCAATGATGGTTGAAAGTTAACAGAAATATTTTAAAACTAGCTCCAGCAAAAATGGCAAGGAAAGGGGATGGATGAGTTTCTGGAAAAGAGACATACCCAAGGACACAATGATGAATGAGCCTTTTGTGGAACTGAAAGCAAGGTCACACTCCTCATCTCTCTTGTCCCACTCAGTCTTCTTTCTAGATTTTTGATTCATTCTTCCTTTACTCTTCTTTCATGCATGAGATATTCTCCTAATTTATTCACTCTTACATACTTTGAATAGACAGTTTTACACCTCTTCTCTCCTGAAATCACTAACACTCCTCTCACATCACCCTCAACTGATAACTTTACCTCCTATTTCACTGAGAAGTGGAAGCAATCAGAAAAGCACTTATGCATATTCCTACCATCATACCTACCAAACAATCTGTGTTTATACACTCTGACTTCATTCTTATTACAGTAGGTGAATTGTTCTCTATGGTCAACATTTTCATCAATGGACTAGATCACTTTTCCCTTTCACCTGCCCAAAGATGTCATTCCTTTAATTATCCTTTCTTTTGCATCATTTTCCCACTCTCTACTAGATCATTACCATAGCCATACATACTTTTGAATTATAATATTTTAAAATATCTATTTAATAAAAAAACCTCCTTTGATCTACAATCCCCTTATAGCTTGTACCCTATTTCTTCATTCTTTTTTTTTTTCAAAAACTCTTTGTGGCACTCATCTATATCTACTGTCTTTACTACTTATTACGCATTCTGGAGCTCACCTCACACATTTTTTTTGTTCCCACTAATCCAGTAAAACGGCCCTGGCCAAACACTCTGCTGAACTGTAGATACATATTCTGGCACCTACTCAACAAATTAACTCATGTGGAAGAGGCTTCCTAAATTTAACATGCCCAAAACAAACTCGATTCTGTTACCACTTTAAACTCAAACTAACTTGGTCCCCCCCAAGTGTTTCCATGTCCACAAATGGCACCACATTGACCTAGTGGATTCACCCAATAATTTGCTCTTTATTTAATACCTCAAAACACAAGCCAACAGCAAAACCTCTCACCTCCGCTATCAAAATATATCTTTACTGTGACCATCAGTGGGTCCACCACCACCACCTCACTCTTTGACCACTGTAACACTTAGTTGGTTTCCCTAATCCCATTTTTGCCACCCAGAATGATCTTTTGACAACATAAATCACTCTTATTCTTTAAACTTTTAAGATATTTAACAGTGTAGTCCTTTTGTTGACCCTCCAATCCCAAAGGACTTGGCTCCTGCCTGTATCTCCAGATTCTTCTCCTACCATCATCTACCTTGCACATTGTACTCCAGCCAAACCGGTCTTTCTACTTTTGAACTTTCCTGCTTGCTGGTTTCTCTACCTGGCTCATTATTCTCCAAGCCATCCATGAGATTAGTTCCTAACTTCATTCAAGACTCTCATCAAAAGTTACCAACTCAGAAAGTCAGTACCTGACTACCCTATTTAAAATAATACTCCCTTGCATTATTTATCATCTTTCCCTGTTTTATTTTTCTTCATAACATTAAATTCTTAACATGATTTTCATATTTTACTCATCTATACACCCCAATAAATGTAAGCATGCTTTATGCTTGTCACCTACATATTCTTATCAACTAAGGCACAGGTGGCAAACACAAGGCCCGTGGGCTGAATCTGGCCCTCCACCTTGTTTTATCCACCCAGCACCTTGTTTCTACTCAGTGGCAGTGCCAAGCTCCTTGCCCCTGGTTAGGGAGTGGGTACATTTATACAGTCCTAAAATTACATTTGGCCCTCTGAAGGCAACCACGAGGCTGGTGTGGTCCCTGGTGAAAACGGGTTTCACACCCCTGAAGAGATAGTAAACGGACAATCATTACTCGCCCATTGAAAAATTACATTAAAATAGCCAACCTACCACCACCCAGTTTAAATGCTAACCACAGTTTCACGAAGATTCCATGTCCCAGTTCCATATTTCCAGGACAAAGGATTGACCAAATGTGTCCTAGTTCCATCTGTTATGCATACGTGCCATGGTGAAAGGGCGGCAGTACAGGCCCCATTGTCAAAAGTTAAGGCCATGTGAGCATAATTTCAGAAAAAAAAAGAATGTGAGTAGGCAGCAAAATTTAAAAACTTGTCTTCGCTTTTACCTACTGAACAAATATTAAGTATTGACAGCATGCTAAGAGTTCTAGAAAGTAGACAGCAGAAAGTTGGCAAATAGGAACCTTTGTCTTATAAATCTCTCAATTAGTAGAGGGAGCTCCCAGTATATACGGCAGTCTGACCTACGGTCCCTTAATAAGAGAACCAGACAGAATACATTAAATTGAGTTACTGTGCTACCCTGCATGCTGCATATATTTAAATGCATTAATTATAAAAGGAATACTGAAAGAATTCTCTTACCACTCCTTGATGAAGTGAATACTAAATCATTTTACATTGGCCATGATTAGAGTTTCATAGATGCATTCTTATTGAAAATGCTTATTTCCTACGTGTTATACACAAATAATTCATAAATATGAGTGTTTATTTCAAAAAGAATATAGCTGTTCCCATGTGTGGTGCACACACATTTAACATTTCCTTACGACCACCACCACACAACCACTACTGCGTCTGTTCACTGCTGATCTCTAGCATGTTGCTCAGCCCCTCTCCACTTCATTTTCTTACCTGTAAAATGAACAGTTTGTATGAAATCTTCAGAAAGTTGTTTTATAAGTCTTACAGATTTGTCAATTCAGTAAGAAAACCAATTGAGATAAATCACTCCGTTCTATAAAATGTGCACACCTGGTCTACCGTTCTCATTATATGAGGCTCCAAATTCTCCCAATGATCTGGATGGGTAAGACTGGGGTGTTTAAAGGGTCTAACTGCAGAGAGCAAAGTGTTTTCTAGACAGTTGTAGAACCAATTAAAATTTGACCATTGTAGAAATAAAAGGTGTCAAAATCCCTTTAAATTAAATATAAACTGGTATACCATGGATTAAATTATTTCCTCATATGTGGAATTTTGGTTTGGTCTGCTCAGTTTGTTGACCTTGGATTTGAATGCTTGAGGACATTTACTCTCCAGTTCACTTCAGTCCATAACTCCCCATTCTACACTGGTTGTTTACAAACTTGAATGTGAATCAGAATCACCTGTACAGCTTTAAAAACACACATTGATGGCCCTGCCCCAAGCTATTGATCTGCTAGGTCTTCACTGGGACACAAGAATTGTATTACTTATGAGTTCCCTGATAGTGCTAGTGCTGCTGGTCCCACGACTGAATATTGACAACCATTGTCCAATATCACCTTTGCATTTATAATAAGTGACAAGCCCCTAAAGACATCTAAACTTATGTTTTTTGTAGTATGTATGCCAAAAACTATTTGTCATAATTCTAAGGCATTTTAACCATTAATAAGAAGATACTGAAAAATAATTGAGCTGAGCTTGGCAATTCCCATCTGGCCTGGGCTGTGATTAAAACACATGTTCTTTAAGACTGGCTAACCGGGACTTCTTTGTGACTGTCTTATTGGGATCGCAGGACTAAACCATAAACTAGGAGTCTAATATAGGGTTTCTCACAAAAGGAATAGATAAATTCAGTCTTGGAGAAATATTATATATTGAGGTAAAAAAAATTGTTGTCATCATTTTTGTCTTCAGACCCTGATAATGAGTTCATATTAAAGTAGTGATAGCACAGGTAGTATCAATAATCTTACCTGTTACTTGTCATTCTAATTATATATACACATACATACATATATAAAACTATGTATATGGTTATACACATATATACATTTATCACTTTAGTGGGCAGTCAGATATATGTGTGTGCATGTGTGTGTATGTGTGTGTGCGTATGGTCTGTCCAGAAGGTATCCAGTCATGTAATATGAAAAATAGACACATTTATTGAAGAAGATACAAGAAACGTTATACATAAGACAATGATAACTCAATCCTTCAAAGTATGCACCTTGGGACTTCACACAGTTCTCCCAATTGCCATCAGCTGTCCTGTTGGTTATTCCTGAATCTCATAGATGGTGATTTTAGTTTTGGGAAGAGCCAGAAGTTGAGGGTGCCAAATCCGTGCTGTAAGGGAGCTGAGTCACCTGGGTGATGTGATGTTTCACCAAAAAACTCTGCACAAGAGTGATGGGGAGAAAATTCAAACTGTAATTGAACAACAATAAAGTAATTTAAAAAAAAAAAAAAGAAGTGATGCATGAGTGGGTGGGTGCATTGTTGTGATGAAGCTGCCAATCACCAGTTGCACATAACTGTGGCCTTCTGAATTATACAAATATTTTCCATGGAGGAATGTTGAAGCTTAACACAAAATTTCATGCAGATTTGTTGCTTCACTGTCTCAGTCATTTTGAATGAGACGTTCACACAGGGCACATGCTCACTCAAGAGTATCTACTGCCCCCACTGGCTAGTATAGTGAAGTCGTCATTGTTTACAAGTGCACATTCCAATCCACTCTCTTTGACTGTCAGGTTACACTGATGTCACACAAACTGTTCTCGTTATATTCACAATGGATGGACTTTTTCCAGACAGACCTCAGTAGCTGCATTATAGTTTATTTCTTTCCTTTATCTTCCTATATTTCCTATATTTTCTGGACACATACAGTAGCTGCATTATTTTTTTATCTTTCCTTTTTCTTCCTATATTTTCTCAAAAATCACCACTGATTCCTCTTTTTTCTGAATTGATCTGTTCTTCAAGACTCTAAAATATACTACTTCCTGACTTGCACTCTGGGAGATCCTCACCTACAACTGTAAAATGGAGCAGGTATGAAAGGAGAGGGTATCCACTATCGAGATCTATTATTTGTTTGGAATGTAATATCATTTCAAAACAGAAAATGAATTTGACAGATAAAGCAAACTAGGTTGTCAGTGAACTAATTATTATGGCCATAAGACCTACAATCATTAGTCTTTATGCCCTCCATATGACACCTGCTTACTAAAAGAAATTGGTATGTAAAAACATCAAAGAAATAGGTTTATGCTAAACATGATATTTTTGATAAATGTCTAAATTCAATATAAGTTAAATGAATCTTTGCTTCAGAAGTTTACAAATCTTTTATAAGCACATCATTTAGTTGACTTATTGTAAATCATTAGAAATAATCAGCATCACATTACAGGGATTTAAATTGTTAAAGATCTTTACCTCATGGATGGAACTAGAGAGCATTATGCTAAGTGAGATAAGCCAGGTGGTGAGAGAGAAATACCACATGACCTCACCTTTAACTGGAAGATAATCAACAAAAGAAATCAGCAAACAAAATACAACCAGAGACATTGAAATAA
>VMDR010025740.1:0-14345 GCA_007922815.1 Macrotus californicus
TTGCATATGTACAAGATGCTCTCTCTCCCTTGTTGGAAACTTGAAAGTTATCATTGGCAACAAATACTGTCAGTTGATTTCCTTGAAGAGACAAGCTTATTTCATCCATTTTCAGAAAATATCTTCCTAGTGTCCACATCTGAATAACCACGGCTTGTCTTCCAGTCACTCTTTCAAGTAAAAATTGCGCTCCATGAAAAGCAGCATCCAATTCAGGTTGCAGTTGTACAGCCCAAGTGCTATTCTCTAGATAATCATTATAATACTTCATCATTCTGCCAAAGTGCTTTATGCATATTTCCCATTAGCATCACACAAAATATTAGAAAGGAGCAGGTCTGAACTGCAGGGAAATGCTTTAGCAGGTGCTTTGGAATAAAGCACAGAATTCTGAGAGCTTCCAGAGCTGAAAGGGTTGGGTCTCTGAAAGCAGAGCCAGCACTTCTGCCTTGGTCTCTGTCAATGGTTAATGAGCCCAGGGATTGCAGTTATTAGAGGACTGTTCTCCTACTTCTAGTGCCAGGTTGACTGGCCATGGAGGACTTTATTTTGGACATGAAATGGCCATGGCTTCACCAAGGAGGCATCCAGAACCGTAGGTTAACAACCTACTGTGCAGTGTCCACTGCTTTATCCTTATTAAATAATATAGGTCCTAGGGCTGGGCTCAGATAAACAGCTCAAGGCAGTTTGCAGAAAGGATCTTACTCTTGATAAACAAGTAAACAAAGTGATGGATATAAGAGAATAATGCTGAAAATCGAGTCTAAAAGGCAAGGCAGATTTGAAAACGGAAAGCAAACAATGAAGTCAGAAGTCAGGAAAGGGAAAAACAGGCAAAAGGAGGAAGCAACTGAGGGGGCAATGTGCACAGAGCTGAAAAAATGAAAGCCTCCAGCAGCACACGTTCTGGCAATGCCCTCTCTGTGGCGCCCCGTTTGTGACGTGAGACTTAAAGGCAGCTCCTCAAAGGAAATGTACACAGCCAATGAGGACAGCTAGGCCTGAAAAACACTATCTAAAGCCAAGAGGAAACAGGTTAGAAAAAGAGGCCCCAGGAAGGGAGCTAACAGCCAAGTGGTAATTTCAAGCAAACACGGAGAAAATCCTGTGTTGTTTCGGATAGGCATAGTGTCTGCTCTGCTCAAGGAAGTGAGATTCCACTGTCTCTCCTCTTCCCTTTCCAGTAAGCTGCTGGAAAGAATAACGCTGTCTCTTCGTCATTTCAGCGCTCACTCAAACTTCATTCCCCACACTCCTCTGCCCCACTGAAAAATCCTGTAGACGTACTTGTTTTAATCCTCACTTTTCTACTTAATTTTCATCGAGCCTCTTCTCAAAAGTGTTCTGCTAAGAGAGAACTTCCTGATTCCTCTGATAAAACAGTGCTCATCATTACACTGTCACTCTCTCCGATGTAATTCTCTTTTTAATTTTATTATAGAAAACGTTATATATAGGAAAGTAGACAGAACAGCTTCTGCATTTATTAAACTCATGGGCAAAGTTGTTTTATCTAGATCCACACCCATTTCCCCTCCCATACTATTTTGAGAGTGTTTCTTGGTATATATGAGGGAGGACCCCAGAAAAAGGAGAATTACCTTATGGAGGGCAGGCTCCTTGTAGTGCAAGCTTCCCCCTCTAGGTGAGTGTTCTCGGAACCCATCTGTATCAGTGCACCAGCTGGCGTTGTTGTGAGAGGCTGCATTTGACTTCAGTGAATGTTTTTATCACGACTCTTTCAATGCATTTGCCCATTTCATGGTGGGTGATTTACGAGCGCACCTGCCCACACTGTGCTAAGTGCTCAGCAGTTTGATCAAAATCAGCATGACTCCTGTGCCCCACCCTCTCTATTCACCTGATCTTGCCCCGCACAACTTTTTTTTTTGTTTCCCTGAATGAAAAATGTCCTCAAAGGCAAACGTTTTGCTGATGTGGAAGAAGTGAAACAAAAAATGGCAGAAACACTAAAAAGCACCAAAATCAATGAGTTCAAACACTGTTTTGAGCAGTGGAAAAAACATCTTGATAGGTATATTGTATCAAATGGAGAGTATTTTGAAGGTGACTGAAGTTTAAACACGTAAGAATAAATACACAATTTTTTATAGATAAATTCTGTTTTTCGGATCCCCTCTTGAATGCGCAATGGAATATTATTCACCCATAAATATGAGGAAGTCCCACCATTTGCAACAACATGGATAGACCTTTAAGGCATTATGCTAAGTGAAATAAGTCAGAGAACAACAAATACTATATGATCTAGAATCAAACAACAACAAAACAAACCTTTAGCAAAAGAGATCAAATTTGTGGTTACCAGAAGCAGGAGGTAAAGGGAGGGAAATTGGAGAAAGGTGGTCAAAAGGTACAAACTTCCATTTATAACACAAATTAGTACTAGAGATGAAATGTGCAACATAGTGATTACAGCTAACTGCTCTATAATACATAAGAAAGTTATTAAGAGAACAAATCCTAAGAGTTATTATCACAAGAAGAAAATTTTTTTCTTTTGTTTTTCTTCTTTCTTTTAAATTGTATCTATATGAGAAGATGAATGTTAGCTGATCCACGTGTGGTAATCAGTTCACGATCAGATGCTCCTCAACTTAAGATGGGGATATGTCCCGATAAAACAATCGTTAGTCAAGTCCTGACTGATACAGCTCAGTGGAATGGGCATCATCCTGAAAACTGAAAGGTCGTTGGTTCAATTCCAGGTCAGGACACATGCCTGGGTTGCAGGCCAGGTCCCCAGGTAGGGGTGTGCAAGAGGCAACCAATCAATGTTTCTCTGGCACATTATGTTTCTCTCCCTTTCTCCCTTCCTTCCTCTCTCTCTAGAAATAAATAAATAAAATCTTTAAAAAAATCATCAGTTGAAAATATTGTAAGTTGAACCTGCACAAAATACACATAAGCTAGTGAACATCATAGCTTGACCTAGCCTACCTTAAGTATGTACAGAACACTTAACCTTAGCCTACAGTTGAGCAAAATCATCTTGCTGCTGATGCCCAGCATTACAATAGAGTATCACACAGCATATCACTAGCTCAGGAAAAGATCAAAATTCAAATTTGAAGCATGACTCCTACTAAATGCATATTGCTTTTGTACCATCACAAACTTGAAAAATTGTAAGTCAAACAACTAAGTTAGGGACTGCCTGTACATGTAAATTGAACCATTATGCTATATGCCTTAAACCTATATAGTGACATATGTCAGTTATCTCTCAGTAAAACTGAAAAGAATTTCTTAGAATTTCTTTAAGGATTAGCATGTCTATATGGAGGACTAAGCAGAAGCTATTAGCCTTCAGACTGAGGAATAAGGAAGTACGTATTGTTTATCAAAGATTTGCAGGAACCTTGTGACCAGGCACATAAAGTAGCACAGTCTTCCTCAGATCCCTGCGGCCACCCAGATGATCAATCACCTCTTTCCCCCTCCATTTCTCCTTTCCTTGACATAAAAGAAGCCTGAAAGCTATACTTTTTAAAGATGGATTTTAGGTACCATTAGGTCTTGAATCTTCTTGGTCGGCACTTCCCAATCGATGAACATTTTCATAGTCTTCCCCTTGCTCCCCCCAAAACTAAAAAAGTAGAAGTAAAAACTCTTTAATATAGCAAATATTCCAATCAGTATTCAAATTAGCATTTCACTCATGAATGTCATTTTCTTCCAAGTCTGAATCATTATTTAAATAATATATATAACTGGTCGATAAATTTCTTAATTCTCTTTTAATCTAGAAATTTTCTCTTTCACTGTTCCCTTTTCTTTTCCCCTGCAATCTCTTTACTGAAAAAAAAATTCATAATTCGTCCATAGAGTTTCCCACAGTCTAGATTTTGCTGTTAAGCTTTATTATTACTTCATTCTTATCTTTGTATGATCCAAGTGCTGATTGGATCATATGAGGTTTTATTGGTAAAACTGCTTCACAGAGAGTGTGGTGTTCTTACAACAGAAAGTATACTATATGCTTTTGTGATATAGGTTGACATTGGCAGGTATTTCCTAGATCCATTAACTCATTAGGAGTTGCAAAATGATAAATTCCAATTCTACTATTTCATCTTAATTTGTTAACTGAAGTATTTCTATAAAGAGAAATATCCTTCATCAATGTTTTAGTTACCCAGACATAGAGTTTATATTGGAAAGACAGGATAAATGCTTGATTTGTTCCCTTTTTTACAAATTAAATTTCAAAATAATGAGGTCATTAGCATTCTGCAACAGGTGCTAGTTAATGTTATCTATCTCAGCAATCAGTGAGTCACATCTCTCCACACCCACCCCTACATACTCAATAGTCTAAAACAATAAAGCATTTCTGCTTGTGGCCAAGATGGAGAAAAAAGGCCCAGGTTACCTTCTTGCCTGAAATATTTTAATATTTTTTAAAAAATAGAAACTATAAGAAACAACAACTTGTAAGACACTGGACTTTAGGTAACAAGGGACAGTTATCTCTGAGAGACAGGAAACAAATAAGGCAAGCTCAATAAATGCCCCCCTATACTGACTTTTCTACGTGGGGGCATGTTCTCTCTATTCCCTTTTTGCTGAGAGTTTTTATCATAAGTGGTTGCTGGATTTTCTGAGGAGCTGCAGTCACATTGTAAGGGGCAGAGACACAGGCAAGGGGATAATTGAGGCTGTTTCTGCAATAGGGATAATTTAGGATCATTATTAACTTATAGACTTAGTCATAATTTACATATTTCAGTTAATTGCATTTGTCCTTATTGATATTCACATTGTCCATATTAGGACAGTGGGAGCTGGTATTTACTTGGAACCCCGGGCCACACCCTCTAAGTCTGGAAACTCCATATGCCAGAATTGCATTTCCTATGTGGTTTTGGGTCAGTTTGTCAATGACAGGAACTTGCAAAATTTGAAAGTTGGAGGCAGAAGCAGAAACCATTATGCCCAGGAGTTTGTTGTGGCCAGATTGAATTGCTTCACCAACCTGATAGACAACTTCTCAGGCTCGTAGAATTCTTGCCTTTCAAACCACTTCAACCTTCAAACTGAAGACATTAGTAATGTCACCCTCTGGCTGCTTTTCTGGCTTTCACACACTCATGTAAATTCAAATTCTCTTAATAAACCTGTTTATTCCAATAACCGTTGTTGTGGCTCTCTTGTTTGAATCTGGGCTGATAAAGCGTTTCCTCAAGTTGGCCCCTGAGTCATTTTGATACAACATTGTGCAGTCTTTGATAACTTACTTCTGGTATAAGAAAATATTCTAAGGTTATTTTATACTATTACTGCCTAAGAACTGCAATCAGCCATTTCTTCAGCAACATCCTGAGTTTTTTTTGTTGTTCGTTTCGTTCTGTTTGTCTCTTGGAATACTTCCACCCGGTCTGAAAACATAATTTATTAACAGCAGCTCCTATCACTGCCTCATGTTAAAGTCATACACTTACGTGCCCATCAGAAACAACGACTTTGTGTGAGCAACGACTTTGCTTTGTTTCCTACTGTAGCCCTAATGTATTTCCAGCTACTAAAATTCTTTATTTTCTTATTCCTATTTAGGGATTTTTAAAAAAAATCCTCACTTGAGGATGTATTTATCGATTTTAGAGAGAGAGGAGGGGGGCGGAGAGAGAGAGAGAAGTATTGATGGGAGAGAAACATTGGTCAATTGCCTCCCATCCAGGGACAGAACCCACAACCCAGGCATGTGCTCCGACTGAGGATCACACCCACATCCCTTTGGTATACCCGATGACGATCCATCCAACTGACCCGCCCTGACAAGGATTATCTAGGGATTTCTAATATTTCTGTTTAATTACTAGTACCTTGGGCCCCTTTAATGCAGAATTAACTCCTTCCCCAGAAATACTCTTACCTTGTTTATAAAATATACCCCACAAATTTCTGATGTCTTTTGTTATTTTTAAATTATATACAGTGAAGAAAGTAAATAAGTTTAAACTTTTTATGTTAAAATTTCTAGGCAAGGTGAGAGTTGCTGGGTTTTTGTTTCTGTCTTTATTACATTGAAATTAAATTCAGCATTTGCAACTTCAAAAAAAGTACTCAGAAAATTTCCCGTGTTGTGCCAGGCATTTTTCTTCCAGGGAGAAGCCTTAGAATACATATACCAAGAATGCACTAGACCGGGGCAAAAGTAAATGTATTTTTCGACAAAAATTTGCTGCAATGCAGCTGTTATGTGACACCTAGTAGCTTTGTGGTTTCTGCTGACACAAAAAATAAATAGTGAACTCAGAAAAGTATCACCACAGTAGTCTATTTTATATGAGTACACTGGTGCCAAACATTTGATGCTAACCACAGAGACAAAAAGTCAGTATGCAAATTAATACATGGTAAAAATTGAAATGTGAATAATCATAATCACACCACTACAAACCACATGTTTTTCATAAAATGTCTGCAATTTTCTTATTGGCAGGCTGAGTACCTGTAATTGGAGAAAGGCTTCAGACGAAAGAAATATAATCTTTTTTCTATAAACTTCAGTGATTTGAATTGATTGAGATAGAGGAGTAGCTAGAAATTGTTTGGTGTTTTAACAAATCCTAATTACCATCGCTAAACTGAAAGACTGTACCCAGAGAGGCCCTTTATTAAAGTTTTACTAAATCAAAGTGTTTTTATATAAAAACAAACATATTGCAATTGTATTTGTAAAAAGTGTTACCAAAATACATCAGGTTTTAAAAACAATTCTTATCTTTAAACTTTAAACGTATTCTTTAGTCTTCTTTAGAAACCTGCTTGTACAATCTACAAAGATATTGGAAATTACTGGTGTCTGAATACTTCAGTTTTAGTGTTTTATAAAGTAAAAACACACTGAAGGTGGAAAACGTTAACTAAGTGAGTCAAAAACCACTCACAAAAAAGCAAACAGGAACAAACTAGTCAGTACTGTCAAACCAATACCCAAGTTGTGATCTGTGGCGAAATGAGTCTGTTTGGTAAACTATGAATGGGTTGAAGAGATAACAGTGAGTATCTGTATTATTTTTACATACTGTAAATATAAAACATGTCAAGCCAGAGAAGGCTATAAGAAAAAGAACATATTGACTTATAATAAAATATATCTATTTTTTATATTCCTAAATTCATTTTACTGCAAGCCTTAATGGGACGAGGATTAGAAAAAGCAGAGCATGCCGGGGAACAGTAGTACAACTCACGCGGCAGCATATGGAAAATGATCAGATTGCAAGTCTTCTGAGCTGGGCTTTCCACTTAAATAAATAACACACATAGACACTCATTTTTTCCTGTAAGTCTGGGTCTTCCTGAAAGCAGACACCAAGATGAAGTTAAAAATGCAGAGGTGTAGTGGAGGTAACACCTGTGCAAGATAAAGAGCACAGGGAGCAAAAGTGGGCAGAGAAAGCCTCCAGTCCACAGTGCAAGTCGACCCTTGTGAAAGGGAAAGGATGAAAGACTGGGCAGGAAGAGCCTCAGACTATGGCTGAGCTCTGAGAAAGTCTCGGCCCAGAGGGAAGCCCCAGTACAAAGATTGCTCACACAGGAGTTTCGAATTGGGAGGAAATTGCCATGCTTTGGTACCCATGCTGTGCTTGGTCTCTCCAGGAAGCTGTTTAGAGAGAACTTGACCTTGATTTGAACACAGGGGCAGATCCTGAAAGCACTGCAGTTGGAGGCTATCAGTTCACTGCATTCCTTGTGGCAGCTTCTCTCTTGAGGACAGATCTAAATGGCACACCTTCATGCCTGCCATGTTTCCTGTTCAAATTGTAATGATCCATAAAGCTTGCTTTCTCTTTAGTGATAAGGTAGATTGTTTTAAAATGCCAAATACAGTATGTGCTAACTTAAGAATATGTCACATGGACTGTTTGATCTTTCAATTATTGTGAAAATACACAATAAGATGTGTACAATGAAAAAATATACTAAAAAGTTTCAGAGAGATGCACCAAGACATCTATAATTGAACAAAAATTAAAATGACATCAGGCTTCTTAACTGCAATAGCATAAGCAAGGGGACAAGAGAGTACCCATTGGAAAGAGATGGTGGACTTCCAATCAAGATGGCAGTATAGGTAAACACAGCTCACCTCCTTGCACAACCACATCAAAATTACAACTAAAATGTAGAACAACCATCACTCAGAACCATCAGAAATCGAGTTGAATAGAAGTTTGGCAACAACAGAATTAAAGAAACCACATCCATCCAGACTGGTAGGAGGGGCAGAGACACAGAATGGCTGGCCCCACATCCATGTGTGATGGATAAAAATTTGGGAGGGATATCTCAGGAGTGAGGAGTCCCAGCCACACACCAGGTTCCCCAGCCCAGGGTTCCAGAGCCAAGAAGGTAAGTCCCTACAACTTCTGGCTGCAAAACCAGCAGGAATGAGTCGGTGGAAGAAACTGCTGGAGTCACAAGCAGTTCCCCTTAAAGAACCCATGCACAGACTTACTCAGACTCACGATTTTTGAGCTCCAGCTCTGAGATAGCAGCGTGAAAGGCACCAGTAGCATACAGGGAGGTACCGAAGTGTCTGGCATCAAAGAAGGAACTGGGGAATAGCTTTCTCCTAGACAGAAAGTTGAGCAGAGGCCATTGTCCCTTTTCTGAGCCCTTCCCCCCACAGATCCACAGAGCTATCAGGCAGGTTCCATATCTGAGTCTCCATCGACCAGGTTAACACTGTTTGCCCTGCCCTGGAGATCCCTGAAGACTCTTTCCCACCCAAATTATGGGTCCACCCAAGCTGTTAACCATGACTTTTCCATATGAATACTCTGTGGGCTGCTAAAGACCATGTCATGCAATGCCACCCTACACCTTCACGGCTGATCCTCCACAGAGGGTGGAGGTTGGTGGTCAGTGGTCACAGCCAGTTCTTGCAGCTGACTAGCCTGGGTAAATCCCTCCCATTGATCTGCCAGTAGAAACCAAGCCTTAACTACAAAAGGAGGGTGTAGTCAGCCCACACAAAGGGTGCACCTTGAGTACCCACCTAGTATGTTAAGCCATGCTTCCAAGACAGGGAGTCATAGCAGCTCTGCCTAATACATAGAAACAAACACAAGGAGGCTGCCAAAATGAGGAGGCAAAGAAACATAGCCCAAATGAAAGAACAGATCACAACTCCAGAAAAGGAACTAAATGAAATGGAGAAAAGCCATCTATCAGATGCAGAGTTCAAAACACTGGTAACAAGGATGCTCAAGGAACTTAGTGAGGACCTTAAGAGCATAAAGAAGATTCAGTCAGAAACTAAGGATACACTAAGTGAAATAAAGAACAATACCCTGGGAAACAAAAATAAAGTGGATGAAGTTGAGAATCAAATCTATGATTTGGAACATAAGGAAGCAAAAAACAAACAATCAGAACAACAAGAAGAAAAAAGAATCCAAAAAAATGAGAATAGTGTAAGCAATCTCTGGGACAACTTCAAGAGGTCCAACACTTGTATCGCAGGGATGCCAGAAGGAGAAGAGAAAGAGCAAGAAATTGGAAATGTATTTGAAAAATTAATGAGGGACAACTTCCCTAATTTGGTGAAGGAAATAGACATGCAAGTCCAGGAAGCACAGAGTCCCAAACAAGATGGCTGTGAAGATATCCAAGACATCTCATAATTAAAATGCCAAAGATTAAAGATAAAGAGAGAATCTTAAAAAAGAGAAAAGCATTTAGTTACCTACCAGGGAGTTCCCATAAGAGTGTCAGCTGACTTCTCAAAAGAAACTTTTCAGGCTAGAAGGAATTGGCAAGAAATATTCAAAATCATGAAAAGCAAGGACCTACAACCTAGATTGCCCTACTCAGCAAAGCTGTCATTTAGAATTGAAGGGCAGATAAAGAGCTTCGAAGACAAGAAGAAACTAAAGGAGTTCATCATCACCAAAACATTATTATATGGTATGTTAAAGGGAAATATTTAAGAAAAAGAAGATCAAAACTATGAACAATAAATGGGAAATCAATACATATCTATCAACAATTGAATCTAAAAACAAACTAAGCAGACAAGAAGAACAGAGACAAAATCATGGATATGGAGAGCTTTTGAGGTAGTGGGAGGTGCTGGGTGGAGGGGAGCAAAGGAGGAAAAATTGGGACAACTGCAATGGCAAAATGTAATTTAAAAAAGTGCTGAAGCAACTTTGAATTAGAATTTTATACTATGTGATCTTTTAAATGTCAGAGTAAAATGGAGAGTTTCTCAAGCATACAAGGTTTTAGAAGTTTTATCACACACAGTCTTTATTGAAAATACTCTTGGAAGAAGCATTCCATAAACAAGAAAAATGAACAATGAATAATGTTCACTGTTTTTATACAATTGTTATAATCCTGCCCCCCCCTCCCCAAGAGAGAAAACAAGAAAAAAATAGGGGGGAAAGGAAAAGAATGCCTCAATAAGAATTCTGGGTATAGATTATTAGACTGGTGATAGTCGAGAGAAGGCTAAGATACTGATCTTCTTTGAAGACAAAACACCAATATTATTTTAGGCTGGATTTTCACAGAATCAGGCCCAGAGCAAAGGATTTGAGAGCAAGTATTTTATTTTATTGGTGACTCTAAGTCCCCATAGGGAAATGCAGAAGTGAAGCAGGGAAGGGGAGAATGCCAATACATAATAAGTTAAGGAATAGGTTATCACTTAGGCAATGAGATTAAATCTCTTTGAGACACTCTGAGAGACTGGGATGTGCCTCAAACTTGTCCCATTCAAGGAGCAAAAAAGCTGGGGGATTTACCTGTCCACTCCTACCCTCATTGGTTAAGGACTGTCCTCATGGGCATTAGCTCCCTGGAGATTCCAGCCTGCCCCACATGTGGTCAAGTGCCCTCCTGAGACCCAGGAAGCCTTCTGGCTAAGGGGTCACAGTGCCTGAAGTAAGAAGCACAGGGGATGTGGGTTGGGCACCAGCAGCATCTGCTCAGTCTGAACCTCACACCACACATAATCTACTTATGCCCTATATTAACTTATCCCTGTTTAGTCACTATTCTTCAGTTTACTGACTGGTCACAATTTTAAATAAAATGAAGTAAAATTTAAATAAAATAAAATGAACTACAATCAATAGAAAGCTAATGGCATAAACTATAACCTCTACGGCAGTTGATCTGGAGGCTATGAATGCTATTCACCATCTTAGCTCTGTCACAGCCATTGTATATTCCACTCATCCTGGGCTAGCAACCCTGCCAGCCTACGTTGCTTCACTTTAACAAAACTCAGATGCTCATCCCTGAGGGGTATGATCATCTTTTTACTGTTCTCTAACCCACGGTTGCTTCAACGGCTTTTTCACTGATATCATTACATGTAGAAGCATTAAGATAAACCCAGTGAAGATCCTAAGTTCTGAGAATGCTTCTTCTTTCTCCCATTCTGTATTGGGGTGATCAAAAAGTCCATTTGGTGTTTTCCATAAAATAAAAGACACATTTTTCATTTTCACCAATAACTTCATTGATTTGGGTACTTTGAGTATGTCAGTTATCTCCCGCTATTGGCTTCTAGTGAGGAGAGGCCAGGGGTGCTGCTAAACATCTTCCAAAGCATAAGACAGCCCCACAGCAAAGAATTATTTAGCCACAATGTCAATAGTACCAAGAAACTTCTCAGACCACTTTTGACACTTTTGATCAGTCACAGCACCTTCTCCATACACTGCACAAATCTTTTTTTGTGTGTTTCAATTGCACTTTTACTTTTCTTGAAATAATAAAGCATAATACACTGGAAATGTAGCATATCTTCTTCCATCTTCAAGATTAAAATGGATACACAAAAATTAACCAGAGACATTGAAATTAAGGACAATCTAACAAATGCTAGAGGGGAGGGGTGAGGGGACAGTGTGGGGAAGGGTTTCCAGGAAACACTATAAGGACACATGGACATACCAAAGGGGAGGGTGGGAGCGGGGGAGGGAGGTGGGATTGGCTGGGATGGGGGTGAGTGGTGGGGGAAAAATGCAGACAACTGTAATTGAACAACAATAAAGTAATTAAAAAATAAAATAAAATAAATTTAAAATAAAAATATTCACCAATTTTGATGTTTTTTTTAAATGAATGCTGATATGACACCTGTCACAATACAATCTAACAAAATTGTTCTGAATGAAGTTAAAGACAACTAAGTGGTACTAGAGCCATTGTATGGAAAAAACTAAACAAACTTTTTAGCCAACCCAATAGTAGTAACTCTGTCTCCTCATGATATAGTAAGTTGATTACACGGTCCTATATAACACTCTTTCTTTGCCTGATGGCTCACTGGTCCAAAAGTCAAAAATAATCAGGTGGCAACCACAGCTTCAGATTTATTAGAATCTTCCTGGTCCCCTGTAGTCCAGCATAACACAAGTTTTGCAGATAGAAGTACAAACTTCCAAAGTGGTTTATTGTGAGTGATGACAAGAGGCACTCCCACTTCTTTGATTTCTGGACCCATATGTTCTGGCTGTTACAGTCATAGCAATATAATGACCATTAGTTGAAAGTATATCTCACATCCTGAAGGGCAGCCCTCAATTGCCACAGAGTGTCATCCACAAGCTGATGTCTTAGCTTGTACCTGTAAAGTTATTTTAACATTCTATCAAAGTGGCATATTCAGGTAATAATAACATGTATGGTAGGGCCAGTGATTCATGGTCATCTGAATATACTTATGTCTTCTTAGCTATAAATGGGTCCAAAGCAAACAACTTGAACAAAATTGTTGATTGATTTAGAGTGACAGTACCATTTTAGCACACAGCATCAGTCTCTGCAACAGGCAGAACTCATAATTCAATAGCCGTAGTCATTGGATTAGCTTTGGTAGGAGAAAGCAATGTTGCAGAGCACATATACAACCACCATGACCACTTTTTTATGGGCCCATTGTGAGCACTGTCATGGCCAAGGACAGAAGCTAGCTAACCTCTCTGGATGAGTTTACTTGGTACATGTTATGCTCATTCCAAGCATCCACCCCCATATCTCTTCCTCAGTCTTATTCCTCCTAGGCTCCTGACCCACCAGCCAAGCCACACGGCACTTCTCAAGATCTTATGTATAGTCCTCCAGACTACTTTTCTGTCTACACAGAGGTGGTGACCTAGTGTGCCACTTCAAGCACTGCCCTCTGGGATAATTTCCCTTCGTCATTGCCTTTGGGCCACACCTGTGTAGGTCCATAGAGAGTGTAGCATCGGTTCATTTTTAACACAGTCCAACATATTTAGCTAACTCATTTGTAGAACAAGGCATAAAAGGACGTCTTAAAAAATCCCATGTGTTTGGAGATTTGAAATAGCATACTACTAAATGACTTTGGCTTAAACAGAAAAAATGTTAGAGAAACTTGTGAAATACTTAGAACTAAAAGTTAATGTACTATATATCAAGTCTAAGGAACAATAGTAAAGCAATATTTCATGAAAACAATGCTTTGAATATATTATTAGAAAACTAGAACAATTAAAAACAAATGAACTGGAAGTTCAAGCCAAGAAGTTAGAAAAGGGACAACAGAGTAAAGCTGGTGGGGGAAAAAAAAAGAAGGAGATAATAAAGATAGAGGCAGCATCAATAAAATAGAGAATGACAAAAAATAAATAAATGAAGCAAAAGGGAGAGATCAACAAAACCAAGAGCTGGTTCTTTGGAAAGATAAATAAGGTAGACAAATAAATATGCATATAATATATGACTCAGAATCCCCAGTCCTGGTAATATGCCCAGAGATAATCTTGCACAGGCCCACAAAGGAATAGATTCAAGATAAGTTTGTCTCATCACTATTTGTGAAAACGGACATTTGAAGGCACCGTGTTTGTCCATCTCTGAGATAATGGATAGATAAAATGTGATGATACATATTATAGAATGCTATGAAGTAGTCAGAAATAATGAGCTAGATGTAATGAAAGCTACATGGACAGCTCTTGAAAACATGTAAGATAAAACTATTATACATAGTGCAATCTCATATATGTAAATTAAAAACACCTGAATATGGAAGGAACATTGAGTGTTTTAGAGACACAGACATTTTCTAGGAAATAAAACACATTAGAATAGACCCTGGGGAGAGTGGG
Organism: Macrotus californicus; assembly: GCA_007922815.1. NCBI lineage: Eukaryota > Metazoa > Chordata > Mammalia > Chiroptera > Phyllostomidae > Macrotus > Macrotus californicus. The sequence goes on from VMDR010025740.1 coordinate 14,136, forward strand.
GCAGATATAATATAAATTGGAAGAGGATCTGAAGAGGAAATATACCATAATAAAACTAAATATGATAAAATCAAACAAGAGAAAGGATGTGCTTATGACAGCGTATCATAAACCAAAAGAGACTACAATAGTATGGAATAGTCTCACACATAATAAAACACACCTGGACATTCCATTGAAATAATCTGAGTTATTGACCAAACTATTTGT
>VMDR010025741.1:0-14343 GCA_007922815.1 Macrotus californicus
TTTGTATGTGTATGTGCACATATTTAAACATAGCTAAATTCACAGTGAGTGTATCATTTTTATTTGTTTTTTTAGAATTTAACTTTCACATTTCTACGGAATGAAGAGATACTTTTATGTGCTCTGTAAGCTTCATTTTCAGTTCCCTCACGCTGTTGTATTACAAGTGATGAAACTATTTTTTCCCCTCTTTGAAATTTAGGTTGTTTCCAGACGGTTTTAAAGTAATACGGGTAATGCTTTAATTATTGATTCTCCCAACAGCTCTGTGCTTCTAATCATATCTTATTTCTTATGAATGTTATTATTATCCCAGAAGCTAAGTCTCTTTGTATATTCTTGTTTTGCTTTTCTAAATGAGTTTACCACTTTGCAACTTTATCAGCCACGGCTGGGAGACAACTCCACTGCGACCGTGCTTCCCTGAGTGTTATTTCAAACACTCTTCTGAGTCAGTTGATATAAACTGGTTGTATCACCCTGATACAGTGATACATTACTTGCTTTAATGTTCGAATCTAGATTATTAGAGAAGATTGACTGTTTGAGAAGGTTGTTTACATTTTTATTTTCTCTCTTCTAAAAAGTGAAGATACTGCTGTTTTCATTTCTATCCCCTGGCCACGGCTTTCTGCAAGGCCATGGCAGTCTGTCCACGAGGGAAGTGGGAGAAACTTCTCTACCTAATTAAGCTCTCAGAAATATGGGTGTTTTCTCTTCTTCTTCTTGGCACAACTAATGAGTAGTGAGGAAAAAGCAGAAGCCTGTTTTCAAACCGGTCTTTCAAATCATTCCTGGATTTTGGGTCCTGACTTGGTGAGCCATTTTCAATGGAATTCTTGAGATTTGTCATCTTCTAAGACAGTGGCCAGTGCATCAGAAGGGGCTCAGGGATTGTCTTATTCTGCCTTCTGGAGGACGAGTGAGGGGTGGGTAAGGGCTCTAAGACAATGGCTTTCAAACACTTCTCTGAGGAACTTTTTTCATATTTGAACAGATTTCTGGTTTTTGTATTTGGGGGGTGGGTGGAAGTGGAGAGAGGATTTGAGGATCTGGAATGGGCCTGAATGCTTTCATGGCAAGAATTGTTAGGTGCTAAATGAGGGGGGGTGCAGACTTTACAGAGGCTTGTCTTCTGGTTGGCCACGGTTCCCACCTCACTCTCATACTGGAGCACCATTTGCCTTTGCAAAGCTTGCTTGGGCTTTTTCAGAACTGAGAGTTCTTGTAGAGAGTGAAGGACCACAGCGCCCTCTAGTGCTAGCTGTCAAGTTAGCAGCTCTGTTTGAAACAATGTCAGGAATGTACTCTTAACTTTCAGAATTGATTCTGCAAAGCTAATCTGGAAAACAGGCCAGAATTTTAAAATTTCAGGGTTTTCTTTTATAGACTGATTTTAAGGGAGTTATTCATAATCAGTTTCTGAGCTCAGAGTGAGTTCTCATCATTTTTCCAAATGTTGCAACATACGGCGCTCCCCTTCCACGGTCAGGTATGTGTAAAATTTATACCTTTTTTCCTATATCCTCCCAGGGCAGAGCCTTAGGAACAACTCTGGCAATCCTGTAGTTCAAGCAAAATATGAAAATAAGCACTGATTAAAAAAAAAAGAAGAAAGAAAAAATAGGTTGTACGTTTTCATTGTTTTAGATCTGAAAGCTTTATTCTAGAGTCAAATGGGTAGAATGGAGAAAAGAAACACTGGACCAGGCTCTAATTTCCTGGTATATGACATTGGCCTGAACTTGCTCTTCTACAGTGGGGTACTGGCATCCGTGGAGGGTTTACTCCGCCCCAGCTCAGTTTCCACCAGCAGGAAGAAACTGAATGGGAAAAATGATTTGTTGCAGAGTTGGAAAAGCCAAGTAGTAACTTCTCCCTGTACTTCCCACCCCCCCTTTCCCTCTTTGCTTAAAGGTAGAAAGCCAGATTGTGCAAACTCCACTGAGGTTAATGTTGAAGAATCTGAACCAACTCTCCTGATAAAGCCTGAAGATATTGTCTTAAATGAGAATTCAGAAAAGATTCTCCGGACACTTCTGAGGCCAAGCGATAAAGTGTCCAGTAACTATAAGACCTCTTCTTCTGAGATCAATGCGGTTGTAGGAGCTGTTCCTTCCATTTGTGAGTATGTTACCATAATTGTTGAGGTTTAAAATGATCAGCAAATGTGGAAGTGACATGTTCTTTGTCTGTCCTTGCATTGTCCCCCCAGCTTCTTTCCATTAGACTTTAAGTTTCTCAAAGCCTAGGATCTTTCATTTAATTCTGTATCCAAGCACCCAGGGGGTCTCAATAAGTTTAGGCTGGACTGAGCTATTGTTGGTGATGATCCTAGTGAAAGGATTCTCTCTATACTAATGAAATCAAAACCATCATAGATCAAAACACTGAATGGTATATACATTGTAGAAATTCAGACGTCACCGAGCTTTAGGAGACTTTTAAACCACGTGACTCTTAGCTACACTCAGATTCGCCTTCAAATGTTTGAAGAGCTCTTACAAAACAGTTCTCACTATCTTCACTCTCCATTAGTTTGCGAGAGCTGCTATAACCAGTACCACAGACTGGATGATCTAACCCATGTAAATGTACCATCTCACAGTTCTGGAGGTTAGAAGCCCAAGGTCACGGTGTCAGCTGGGTTGGTTCCTTCCGAAGGCTGTGAGGCAGAATCTGTTCCCCGCCTCTCCCGTAGTGTCTGGTGGTTTGCTGGCAGAGCCGGCACAACGTGGCTTCTGCTGCGTCACCCTGATCTCTGCCGTCATCTTCACATGACGCTCTCCTATGTGAGTGTCTGTGGCCAAATGTCCCCCTTCTCTAAGGATCCCAGTCATAATAGATGAGGGGACTACTCCAGTATGATCTCATCATAATTACGTCTATTTGGACCCTATTTCCAAATAAGGTCACATTCTAGGTTCTAGGGGTTAGAACATATAAATCTGGGGAAGATACAGTTTAACTCATAACACTCCTTATCTCCATATCAAGGATGATGAACATGGGTTATTAGAAAGACTATTTTATGCTGGTTAAGATCACTTCCTTGGACTAAGGACATGATTAAGGATTTACATATTTTTTGTAGCTGGATTTTATAGAGTTGCTATACATTCTGGCCTAATGAGGTCTTGCTATTCTTTAGAATGATGCTGTCTAATAGAAATATAACTGGAGTCATATGTGCTTATGAATTTTCAGTAGCTACATTAAGAAAAAGAAAATAAGTAAAATTAATTGTAATAGTATGTATATTTTTGTATATAATATGTATCTCCAAAATATCATTTTAACGAGTAATCGATATAAATTGATTAATTAAATATTTCACTTTTTGGAACAAAATGTTTGATATTCACTTACAGCACATCTCAATCACATTTCAAGTGCTCGAAATAGCCACATCTGGCTACTGGCTACTGTATTCTACAGCTCAGTTTCAAAATGTGTGTTTTCCTCCCTCACTGATGTCCTAGGTTATCCCATCCATGGCATTCCAACCATTCGGTCTGATATTCCTGCCCCCCGAGTTCGCCGTATCAGTAATAGAACTGATTATGGTGAAGAAGGCAATGCCTATTCATTATTACATCCTAGCATCTTTGGCCAGAAAGGAGTGTTTGAAAGAGACTTCTTCCAGACCAGATCAAAAAAAGAGGTACAGCATATTATTTCAAAAGGGTTGAAAGAAATGTCAGCTTGACATGAATACACAAATGTAGGAATGTTTATATATCAACAACTACTTACTATTAGACTTTGTAAAACTTGAGCTTTTATAGTAGCCATCAGAAGTCCTCTGGATCCCGAAATAAAGGGTGCTTGAGGGTAATGTTCACTTTGGTTGTGACATTTTGGTACGATTCTTGAAGTAGAATTTAGTCTATGATAGTAAGCATTACTTTCACGTCGTATATTCACTGTGACCTGCGATAGAAAAAAAAATGTTTTCCTAAAACATTCAACATCATTCTTAGCTGAAAAAAGCCGCAGAAAGGATCAATCCTTCTTTGTGTAAGTCCTTGCATCTCCAGAACCAGAGTCAGGATGGAGACGGCCGCTCCCTGCCCTCCTTCTGCACTGCTGCCGTCAGGCTCGGATGGTCTGCTGTAGCACTGGCTTAAAATACTGTTTTGTACTATGTGCCAGCCTGTCGACCTTGTTTTTTTCCTTTTTTCTCAGAAAATACGGTCCTCGTATCCTAGGTGATTTTTTTCCTAGACGGGTAATAAAGCGGGAGGGGCCAGTGAGTCCCTGGGGTTCATAGGGCCGAGGGTTAGTAGCAGTGCCAGGTCAGACCAGCGTGGTCAGCACTGCCCCTGTGATCTAGCGAGTAAGTGCCTCCCCAGAACCTTCTGAGCTGGAGGTAGAAATGATATGAATAGACAGATGAAGCCTTCTGGAACTTCGGATGAAGGGGTGATGGCTTGAGAACTTACTAAATACTAAATTAGTAACGGACTCATTGCAATGATTCATTCTGTTGAGATGGGGGAGACAGGAAGGAAGAAGCTCAGAGGACCATGCCTCCGGCTGGTTCCAAAGAAGGAACTCAGGATCCTTCCCAGGGGGCAGAGAAGAGATACGCCTTGTCTGTGTTTTCACTTCCTCTGTCACTTCAAAGGCCTGTGAAACTGAAGGTCAGGATTGTCAAAAGAACAAATGAACCCAAACCCACACAAAAATCTCCCGCCTGTTTTAGGAAGCCTAAAATTCTTTTAACCACGAAGTTGTCCTTTATTTCGCAATTGGAGATGAAAAAGTAAGACACAAAGGCCTGGTTGGAGTTAGCCTGGGAATAGATGTGGGTTTTCGTAACAGTATTCCATTAGCTAATCAATACACTTTGGAATGCTGGACTTGGGAGGGTTGCTTCCTGGGAAGTGGGAAAGGAAGCAGAAGAGGAGCTCTGGGATGCCCAAGGCTGACCAGCCCACGTCAGGGTTCACTCCGCAGGGACATTCTCCACCTGCCACGGGGCACGGGAACATAGCAGCCCTGCACAGGGACCTTGAGGTGTTTTTGCTATATAGCTGCAGCTGCTGAAGAGTTGCTCTTCGGAATTTCAAGTGTAGTTGATTATACTGTTAATTTCCCACAAGGGCACATCATTTCCAGGGTATCTTTTAATTGTTGTTCAGATTCTCTTTAATAGATGCATTCTGCAACTATTCTATTTCTTTGGCTTTCCTATTCCCTAACTTTTCATTTCCCTTTTTGCTTTTTTTTTCCCTGTACACTTTATAGTAAATGTTTTTTCTCTTTTAAATTTAGTTTCTTTTTATTTGTTTGTTTCAAATCTTTCATTCTCTCTACTCATTCTGACATTTCTTTTCACTGCTGGTTCTTAATCTTTCCTTTCTTATACTTTCCCTGGGACATGAGAAGCATATTTTCCCTCTTCCTTCATGTCTTTTAAACATTATTATTGCAGAGCGATTATTAATACCCAAAGTTTGCTGGTTTTCAATATGCTCAGATTTCAGTGTGCTCAGTTGCTTGTGCATGCACAATCTCTCTGGCAGTTGCACACCCAGAACTAAAGTTTGCAATAGGCCAGTTAGAGGTGTTTTATATACGTTCTTATTTTAAAGAAGAGAAACTAATTTCCACGGGGCTTACCTGACATAAGATCATAGTGACAAGAAGCGACTGAGATGGAACTCAAATCCAGCAGGTATTCTGTTTTTAACTCTTTTTGATGGAATTTGGCTGTCTCCCTTCAAAATAACTAAAAACACTTAGAGTTGAAAGTAAGTTTATTTTTTGACTATTTTAGTTGAATTCCCTCATATTCATCTTCACAAAATTCTTCCTGAAATGAAAGTCCTGGAATTTTGATATTTGCTTGTTATATGTAATAAGCACACACACACACACACACACACACACACACACACACACACACACAAATTACCTCACTTTCACCCCACATACTTTTTCTTTTGGATATATATTTATAGTCTTACATGTTACAAAAGTTGTAAAAATACAAATTTATAAACATAAAACTTGCCTGACTTTCCATGTTTTCTTCTAGATTGCACAGATATTATGTAACATTGGTGTCAAGCTTTCTGATGAAGAATTTGAGAATGTATGGAATCTTGCATCCAAAAAACATCACAGAGGAGAAGTTTGCATCGAGAACATTAGAAATGCTCTTGATGAGCTACAACATGCAGACCGGATCAAGTGTAAAACAACCATGTGATATTTTTAGACTTTATTCATTTAAATAAAAGAATTATTAAATCTGTGTTCATATAGAATGTTCATTCCATTCCAGTTTTAGCTATTATGTTATCAGTAATCGCTGTGGCAGGGCTCATATGCCTTGTATGCATCGCTAATAAGTTAGATTTCGGATACTAAAATTTATTTTATTTTATTTTATAAAGCACCCAAGAATGTGACAAGTGCTTCACCACAGGCGTAGTTTGGAATGACATTAGAAATTTGTCATGTTTGGTATGACTAGAAGTTCATTGCATTTTAGTTGGTTGTCTGAAAGTCTGGTCTGTGATGCCAGGTTCACAGAAATCTTGTCTTCCACATTCGGTTAATTATCTCTTTGGGCATCACTATAAAAATGTAAGCTTAGGGGACTTTTAGTTTCTTTGAGCACCTAAGGAAAAAGACTTAATCACAAGGAGCAGAATTTAGAAAGCAAAAACTTGAGTTCCAACAGTGACATCAGGACCATTGGTTTTTAATACCTTTCTATGGCCTGAAAATCAGGTTGTCCTTGAAGAAACTGAAGAGGACACAGCTGACCCACCATTGAGATGTAGCTTTAGAGAGCGTTTTGTAGCAAATTGTACTGACTCATTCCATCCCTCATGCCTTGGTTCTTTGGTATACACAGGTGATGCCCAGCCTGGAGGACGTGGGGATGGGGAGGTGTGTGCTCCCTGCACAGTGAGATTTTTCTGTATTGTGGGTTAAATGCATGCCTGAAGCTTTATCAGTAATATAACCTGATTAATTAAATGATCAATTATGTGAACTCTATCAATATTTCTCTGTGATAGACCTTAACCTTTTGGTGTTTGTTGTCCGTTGGTATGAAAAAGTACTGCTTAACTTAGATGTTGTGGTTATACTATGGTTTGCCATTATTTAAATAAAGAGAACTAAGGTTTAAAGGCTTGCTGTACCTAATCTCTATAAAAATAATTTTTTAATAGATTTATGAAATAGGGAATTTATATATATGTTAAAAATTTTAACTTTTTATTTTGAAATGATCTCAGACTTACAGAAGATTTGCAAAGGCAGCACAGAGAATTACACAGTGCTGTGCTGGAGCCTGCCACTCACAGTCCAGCAGTTCTTCCCAGCACTGCATCCAGGGATCCCACCTTGCTAGCTTGAAACTAACTACAGCGGGAATATTTACACTGAGGAAACCAAAAACATTACAGATTAGGGATCCCCCCGCCCCCAAAGAGCCAGTTGTTAAACATTTACAAGCATATCTATGTCTGTGTGTCCGTCCATCCATCCATCTATCCATCCATCCATCCCTCCATTCATTCGTAAAGACAGACTCATTGACCAAACTTTAATCAGGCTCCTATGAGCCCGCTTCTGAATTAGGACTTGACCTTGGACTTCTGTGTTTGTCCTTACTGGGCCTACCTTGCCCAGCTTTTGAAAGAATCCTCCTAAGTCTAGAGAGAATCTTCTCACCCCTGATATCTGACTACCTTCCGCCATGTCCTATCAAGTCGCTCATCCCTCATCTTTTATGTATGAGACATTGGCTTGCCTTTGGCAAGAACTCCTGTTAGGTTTTTAGGAAGAACTACCCTTACCCTTGATGTCTCTTCTTAATAATTTTTATGTACCAAGCTGTCCAAATCTGATCCTTGGCTACAAATCTCCATTTTTCTTTGTTATATTCAGAATTAAGTCCAATTCTATACTGGGATCTCTTTTCCCCTATTGCAAATAAAATCTGTGTTATACTGCTTTAACTATTGTCCAGCTCTGTTTTCTTTGACTCTATCCATCCACCCACCCACCCACCTACCCACCAATCTACACCTGCACACTTTACTTGTAAACACTCCTGTGTGTATTTCCTGTTTCCTATAAACAAAGACATTCCACTACCAACCATAGTGTAATTTCCAAAGTCAGGAAATTATCATTGCTATGGCATTATTATTTAATCTACAGACATTTTTCAAATTTCTCTAATAATTCTTTGTCACACTAATGTTGTCCTTTGTGGCAAACACATTTTTCTTGGTCTAGGTTGGATCCAATTTACAATTACATGCTGCATTAAGTTGTCACGTCTCTTTAGTTTCTGTTAATCTGAAACAATGCTTTTATTTTTAAGCTTCATGCCTATTGATGTTATCCAAGCCTCTAGGGACTGAACTGAGTGAATGCACTGCATCACAGGCTATTGTCAATATTCTCTTGTGAGTGGGCCCTTCACTCCTGCGCCCAGGAGCTGTTTCAATTGCTTCTTGCTTTGGAATTGATTAGGATTAAGAAACTCACCTCCTGTGAAGATTTCTTTCTCCTATAAATTAAATCATCTAGAGTCCAAGTGGGGCATGTGATGGGGATGGTTTTTGAGCCACAGGAATCCGAGTTAAGCTGATTGATGGTTTGCTCCCTGCCTTGAATGCAGGATGGCTTTGGGGTGGACATAGTGATACCTATCTGGGTAAACCCTACTTAAAAAAGCTAGAGCCAGACCACCAAGCTTTGTAGCATAAAAGCATCTGAATTAACCTCCTGTTTAAAAGTTTCACCTCCTAATATTCAAAAGGGTTTATGTACATGGAAAGACTCTTTTCTATGCTTGAATCCTTGCCTAGCTGCTTCTTACTGCGTCTTGGCAACCTGCTATTGGCTGAGGTCACTGCCCCTCATAAGTACAGCAAGTGTGTTCTAACTGAAGTGTACATCAAATTGCAGCAGGCTGTACCTTGAGGCAGCTTCTGCCTAGTATAGGCCCGCTGGCTGGCTTTGGCTTGCCAGATGTCTGCCTGAGAAATCCTCCACGGCTTATGGTGTCACCAAGGCCCCCTTGTGGTTTCATAAAAGTTGTTTTTCCTTAGGTCTGAGCAGTTGGAAACCTTCCAGTTTATCTTCAGTTAAGGTCAGCATCTGCTCTGTTTGTTTGATGTCATTTGCATATGCAGTCCTGTCACTGAAGAAGCCCACTTTAACCTGTGGACCAAGCTGCCCTAAGCAGCAGTCGTCTCTTCCCGGGGCCCAGCAAAAAGCAGATGGCCCAACTGTGAAACCAGCTGCATTGCACCACATACACTCCTGAAATCAAACAGTGTATGGCTGTTCATGGTGCTCAGGATGCTGTCAGGTACACAATGTTCTTTTTACGTAGAACAGGAACATTTTGTGATTTACATTTCTTTGCCTATGTTCAGAAAACATGAAGAATTATGATCTCAGTCAAGTTTCACGCCTTCAAAGATTTTCAATTCATTATTTAGATTTTGTCTACTTCTTGCTACAATGACACAATTTGCCCCAAACTGTATTGCATCAGATATGCAGTGATGATTTACAAGTATCATAGTCTCTAGCATGACATAGTCTTTAGTTCTTCATGCTCCATGAAGTCTGACTACAAAGTGTTATAAAGCATAGCAATTTCAGTTAACCAATCATACACTAACTGGGAAGCAAACTGGGACCATTAGATTTGTATCATAAATCTTGTCACTCACTGGATTTGTGATCTTGGGACAGACCTAACCTTGCAAAGCTGTGGTTTTCTTATTTATGAGATGGAAATAACAATGGCTTCCTTATCAACTGGCAAGGTGGTTTTGATGGTGATGGAGATAGTGGATATATGAGCACCTGGCACCATTTTAGCTCAGTAAATACTAATCAAAGGCCTAGTTGGGTCATAACTTGTTCTGCCCCAACTTGTAAGTACCATTTCGTTCTCCATTTACTCATTTTATTGGCTTTTTCTTGGTTTTGTCCTTATCTTCATGATTCTTGATTAGGTGTCCATTGTTGATTTTTGACAGATTTAACAATTCCCATGGGCTTCCTGCTTTAGGTAATTCAGAATATTTATCATGGCATGCCTATCACTTCTTTATGCTTTGAGCAGAGCTCCTCATTCTACTATTTTTTTAAGATGCGCACATAAAATCTGGGATTTTTATTGTGATTTCATTGACTCTGAAGATGTATTGGGAGAATTGACATTTTTTATAATGTTTATCTCAGTAGTGCTTATGGTTTTCATGTTGAGGTACTGTATACATTCTGTTGGATTTATTCCTAGGTATTTGTTTTTGATGTTCTAATAAATTGTATTGGTTTTTAAATAGATTTATTGAGATATCATTTATATACAGCAAATTCTACACTTTCTAGTGTGCAATTTCATGAGTGTTGGAAAACAGATACAGGTTGTGTAACCAGTACCACAAACAAAATATAGAACTTTTCTATCACTTCCCCAAATCCCTGTGCCCTTTGCAGTAAACATCTCCCCTCCCACTTCAGCCTCTCGTAACCACTGGTGTGTTTTCTGGGCCTATAGTTTTGCCCTTTTCAAAACGTCATTTAAATGGAATCATGGAATATGTAGCTAGCCCTGTGAGACAGGCTTTGTTAAGTTAGTGCAATGCTTTTGTGATGCGGCCATGGCGTTGTGAGGGACAGCAGTGCGGTCTTTTTTTTGCTGAGCTGTGTTCTACTGTGTGTTTATCTATGCACCAGCTAAGAGTTGTTTCCAGTGTTTGGCAATTCTGCATAAAGCTTCTGGGAACACTTGGTATAGGTTTTGTGTAAACATGTTTTCATTTTCCTTGGGAAGACCCCTAAGGATAAGATTGCTGAATTATATGGTAAATATATATTTAACTTTATAAGAAATGGAAATTTCCAAAATGGCTGTATTACTTTTCATTTTCACCAGGAATTTATGAGACTTCTAGTGTTTCTAGTGCATCCTGGTATTGTCAACATTTTTTTATCCTGACCCAAGATTATTTTTTTCATTGCTTTTTTAGAGAGAGAGGATGGGAGAAAGAGGAACATCAGTGTGGGAGAGAAATATCAATTGGTTGCCTCCCACATGTGCCCAAATGGGGGATGGTACACACCTGGACCAGGAATCTAATACACAAGCTAGGTATATGCCATGACTGGGAGTCAAATCTGTAACATTTTGGTTAAGGGATGATGCTCCAACCAACTGAGCCACACTGGCTAGAGCTTGTCAACTTTAAAAAAAAAAAAAAGCCATTCCAATAGGGCTATAGTAATTGCACATTATGGTTTTAGTTTGCATTTCTGTGATGACTAATGATGTTAAACATCCTTTATGGGCTCATTGACTATGCGTATATCTTCTTTGGTGAAGCATCTGTTCAAATATGTTGCCTGTTTTTTTTATTGACTTGTTTTCTTATTATAGTTTTGAGAATTTTTTATATATTCTGGATACAAGTCCTTTATCAGATATGTGTTTTGCAGATGTCTTATCTTTAGCTTGTCTTTCATTTTCTTAACAGTACCTTTTAAAAAAATAGAAATTTAAATATTTGAAGTCCAATTTGTCAATTTTATAATAAAATCGTACATTTAAATTTAAAGTGAGACTTATCCCTTGATATTGTATTTTTCTTTTTTTTTTTTGATATTGTATTTTTCTTCAGTTTTTTTTCACATGCAACTGCTGGACTTCAGATCTGGAATGAGTGGAGCTCTGAATTGAGTTAGGGTTGGAAGTTCACCTGGTGAATAAGGTGGTGGGAAGAAGGGACAAGTGCATGCGAGGGAGTGATTCTAGTCACCTGTCATGGAAACTAAAGTGGGTAAAGAGGAAGTTCAAAGACGAAATAGTACTGAAAAATGGCAGGGTCAGTGGATTGTCCCTTAGGTTAAAGAATTGCGAAGATGTATTATTAAAAAACCCCAAAACTAGAAAAATAAGAGTTGGTGATCAGACAGTGGAATTCTTATAAGTGAGATTCTGAAGGTGGCAGAGTTGTTGGTAATGGCAATGTTTAGGGTTTGACATTGTGCCTGAGTGACTGACGTAAATGGAGAACAGGATTATCGAAGCAGAGGATTTCAAAAAGCGAGAAGACAGGTGTTAAGTAGAAGGATCACCTGCATGAATGTTGATATTACCAAGAAAGATAAAGGGAAACTAATGAAAGAGAGCGATCCTGGTTACATGTCCCTTTGAAATCATAATAAAAGCTACACACGACTTCTAGCTAAGATGGAGGCATAGGTAGATACATTTTGCCTCCTTGAATAACCAAAAGAAAGACAACAACAGATTTAAAAACAAAAAAATAACCAGAACTAACAGAAAATCAAACTGTATGGAGGTCCAACAACTAAGGAGTTAAAGAAGAAACATTCATCCAGACTGGTAGGAGGGGCAGAGACAGGCAGCCAGGTGGAGAGGATGCATGGCAAGACAGTGGCCAGAGGATCAGGGCAGGCAAGGTGGTGGCTGGTGGATGGGAGGTCCCACATTTTCATGTGGATAAAACTGTGAGGAACAACTGGGGAGTGAGACAGACCAAGCAACCCAGGGCTCCAGTGCAGGGAAATAAAGCCTCAAAACCTCTGACTGTAAATAACTGTGGGGGGTTGAGGTGATGGGAGAAACTCCCAGCCTCACAGGAGAGTTTGTTGGAGAGACCCACAGGGTCCTAGAATGTACAAAAACCCACCCACCCTGGAATCAGCACCAGAAGGGTCTAATTTGCTTGTGGGTATCAGAGGAAGTGACTGAAAGCCAGCCAAGTAAGTGACATTGTTCCCTCTTGGACCTCTTCCTCACATACAGCTCCACAATGCAGCGACGTGGGTTGCCCCACCCTGGAGAATACCTAAGGTTCTGCTTCTTACTAGGTGCACGTAGACCAAAAAAAAAAAGGCCCAAATGAAAGAACAGATCAAATGTCCTGAAAAAACACAATTAAGCGATGAAGAGATAGCCAACCTATTAGATGCACAGTTCAAAACACTGGTAATGAGGATGCTCAGAGAAATGGTTGAATATAGTCACAAAATAGAGGAAAAATGGAAGGCTATGCAAAATGAAATAAAAGAAAATATACAGGGAACCAACAGTGAAGGGAAAGAAATGGGGACTCAAATCAACAATTTTGAGAAGGAAAAAATAAACATTCAACCAGAGCAGAATGAAGAAACAAGAATTCAAAAAAATGAGAAGCTTAGGAACCTCCGGGACAACTTTAAACATTCCAACATCTGAATCACAGGGGTGCCAGAAGGAGAGAAGGAAGACCAAAAAATTGAAAACTTATTTGAAAAAATAATGAAGGAGAACTTCCCCAATCTGGTAAAAGGAAGTCCAAGAAGCTCAGAGAGTCCCAAAGAAGTTGGACCCAAAGAAACATATACCAAGGCACATCTTAATTACATTAGCCAAGATTAAAGATAAGGAGAGAATCTTAAAAGCAGCAAGAGGAAAGGAGAGAGTTACCTACAAAGGAGTTCCAATAAGACTATCAGCTGATTTCTCCAAAGAAACCTTGCAGGTAAGAAGGGGCTGGAAACAAGTATTCGAAATCATGAAAGGCAAGAAACTACATCCAAAATTACTCTATCCAGCAAAGCTATCATTTAGAATGGAAGGGCAGATAAAGTGCTTCCCAGATAAGGTCAAGTTCAAGGAGTTCATCATCACCAAGCCATTATTATACAAAATGTTAAAGGGACTTATCTAAGAAAAAGATAAAAAATAGGAACAGTAAAATGACAAATTCACAACTATCAACAACTGAACATAAAAAACAAAAACAAACTAAGCAAACAACTAGAACAGGGACAGAATCACAGAAACGGAGATCACATGAAGGCTTATCAGCAGGGAGGGGGAGGGAGGAGAATGGGGGAAAAGGTACAGGGAATAAGAAGCATAGATGGTAGATAGAAGATAGACAGGGGGAGGTTAAGAATAGTATAGGAAATGGAGAAGCCAAGGAACTTATATGTACGACCCATGGACATGAACTAAGTTGGGGGAATGCTGTGGGGAGGGGGTTGCCCGGCGGAGGGGAATAAAAGGGAGAAAATAAATGGGACAACTGTAATAGCATAATCAATATAATATATTTAAAAAATAATAGAAGCTGCACACTATCATTTAGAAAAGTGCAGATACACATATTTTGGTAATGTTATATTCAATCCCCCTCTGTTCCATAGATAGATCTTAAGACCAGGTAAATATTAAAGTACCTCTACTTCAGAATTTTAAACTTACCCTCAGATAAGTTTACTATATGTCCCTAATTTCCATTTGTCCGTCCATCCATCCATCCATCCATC
>VMDR010025742.1:0-14339 GCA_007922815.1 Macrotus californicus
TTTTCCCCTCTAATAATAGATCATCATTGGGGCACTGAAAGAGAAATTCTGTCCCTATAATATTTTATTTATCAAAAAATTTCAAAATAGACTTGGTTTCCTTATTTGGGTTACTTTTTCAAACATGTTTTAAATAACTTAAAGCAACAGAACACTTCCTGCTCTCTTACCATTACTTTCTTGAGAAGTTAACTTCTTAACATTTAAAGAGTGGAGGTAACTATTTACACTCCATTGCTGCTACGACAGTTCTGTAAGACACTCATGCTCGCAGGGAGAAAACAGACGGAAGGCAGCACACCAGCTTAATAAGAATAGTGCTCTGACTCCAAAGACCAGCCTCTACTCTTAATCTCTGAAGAATCTGTCATGTTATTTTTAATAATTTTATTAAATTAAAATTCATGAGACATCAGTAAGAATTGAATACCACTCTCCTTGATCTGAAATCTGTATGAAAGCATAATCTCTTCATATTTCCGATTACTTCTGTTCCCAAAAATCAATCTGGAGACATTCCTTAAAAATCAGAATCTATACCAAATTTATAGTATTTCTATCGACAAAAAAACAAACTACAGCCCTGGCTGATGTGGCTCAGTGGACTGAGCGCCAGCCTGTGAACCAAAGGGTCGCTGGTTCGATTCCCATCAGGGCACATGCCTGGGTTGCGGGCCAGGTTCCCAGTAGGGGGGTGTAGCAAGAGGCAAGCACACATCGATGTTTCTCTCCCTCTCTTTCTCCCTCCCTGCCCCTCTCTCTAAAAATAAATAAATAAAATCTTTAAAAAAAAGAATGAATAAAAAACAAACTATAAGCACTGTTACATATCCCAAAGGAGGGTCCCAGTTAAAACGTCTCCTAATCAAAATCTGAATGTGGGACAAAAGATAAATTTTCAAATCATTGTTTCCTGTTCTGAAAACAAGAAAAGAATTCCAAAACCTAAATGATTAAATTTGGAAAAAATTTTAGAGAACATTAAGGAAAATCATTTGTATTTGCAGAAATAACTCCCAACATTCAACAGACATGCCTATTCTTCATACTTATTTTTAAAGAAAAACAGTCCTGTTTTGAACAGGCTCCACAAATTTTTTGTTATTTTCTCAAGGCAGGCTACATAATCATTTGTTGCTTCCATGCTGAGCCTATGTCACTATGAACTGAAGGGAAGGGGCTGAGGGATGGGGTGTTAAAAGTTAAGAGTAACCCAAAGTACCACATTATAGAGGTCAGATTCTATCCTTTGTGATCTAGTAAAATTAATCACATTTTTAACTCCAAAAAAAGGCAAAACAAGTATTTGATTTTCAAAACATGAATGGAGATATCTGTGTGTGCTACCTTTCAGATTTCATTTAAACCTCACATTGAAAACCATGAAGAGTCATACTGCCCTTTCCAGTCTACCCTCAACTCTCACAAAACACATAGGAAGCAGGAAAAATAACAATCACAATATAAATCAAGCATAATTCATATCAGAATGTCTGGATAGTTTTTTCTTAGCTTGATTTTGAAACTCAAAAGAATAGGAAATATAAGAATATTTCCCTGTTGTATAAAGTTCTACTAACCATTTATTAAAATATATGAATATAGTGGCTATGTTCCACATGTAATAAATAAACGGATGGCAAAAATAACAGAATAATTTCTGTAACCAATGAATGGGAGAATAACATTGTACCTTCTGAATGAGATTAGATCCTCCTGCAAATGCAGCTCCATTTTCTTCTGCTATTTTAATCTCCGATGCACTCTACCGAAATACAATAGTTTGAATAACAATCTTTAAACAAATTCACTCTACTTTCAAGTGTTTCATCAGAAATAAATAATATCATGTTAAAAATAAAAATTGTGGCTTTTACTTTTAATTGAAAATATGTCAATTTTCAATGAGATGCATCAGAAATATTAGTTTGTTGGTGATTGAGGTATTTCCTGTAACATGAGCAAGTACAAAAAAATAAGGCATTAGAAACCTACCAAGTGGTTCAACCTAAGTCTCCAATGCCATAAATATATCATCTTCCAAAAGTAAAAGATTAAAAATACTTAGTTTTCCTAACTTAAATGGAGACATTCTATAAAACCAATATAGGAAAGTTTTTTAAAATTTAATAAGTGATAGAACTAAAATTTGGCCTGTTGTCTGAAAATTCAAAAAAAGATATACAATATTAGTTATTTTTTCTCTGTGTTCCATTTATATCATTTGGTTTTGCTGTGAAAATGTATCGCTGCCTCAGTTACTAAAGTTTTGTGGCGTTCTAACAGCTGTATGCCCCACTCTTCTGGAAAAAAATTCTTGAAAGTGAGACAGATGAAACACTTTACAAAGCAAGTTCATGAACACATTATAAACAAGTGTTTATAATATTACTGCTATATTTGTGACAGCCTTGTCTTTCTTCACTTTCCAGACTAGATATCTTTAAGAGTGTGGTGTCCATGTCTTCACAGCACTATGTGGGCCCACTGCTTTAAAGTAATTTTACTGTTGATTGAGGGGTTTGAGTAGGAAGCAGGAGCTAGTAGGAAAAATTCTATACTTTTCTTCCATTTCTTGTGAGAGACTTAATACTGTAGAATAATAACAAGGAAGGTAACATTGTAGTTTAGCTTTCTCTCACACCAACGACATAATTTCAAATGAGTCATCTTATTGCTTTTGAGCTTCAAATGGGGAAAATAAGACTAGGTGAATGCCAGAACTCTGCAACTTTACTCATTCAGTTATTCTAATCATTGATTAATGTGTTATATTAAATTGATATAAAACACTGACAAAGGTACTCACCCCTGTAAATACAGCAACTTTATTGATTTCTGAAACGAATGGGTACGGCAACCTAAGAACACTGGCAAATGGCTCCACTTTTTTCTAAATACACAACAAAGGAAAAATGATTATGAAAAGTTTATTCATCTTTTCTGTATCTCTCATATCTATAAAAAGAACTGCCTTATTTTGTTTTTAATGTTTTAATTCTCCTACATATCCTCTCACCAATCCAGAACTATTCACTGATTACAATTTAAAACAAAAGAGATCATATTTCTTTTGTAAGAAACCATGACGAAAATCTGTATCTCTCTTCCCAGCACCATACTCTGTGATACTTGGCTTCTATCTCTACATCATTCATCAGTCTCTCATATATTGAGATGTGTTTGCATATTCATATCTTCCCCAGCACCTAGTACAATGCTTTCCACGTGGATGGCAACAAATGTTTGCCACATTGAATTAAATTTAAAAGAACATTTAGCCTTGGCCAGGTAGCTCAGTTGGTTGGAGCGTTGTCCCAATATGCCAAGGTTCCAGATTTGAGCCCCAGTCAGGACACATACAGGAATCAACCAATGAATGCATAGATAAGTGGGACGACAATTCAATGTTTCTCTCTCTTGCCTCCTCTCTCTCTAAATTTAAAAAAAGAAAAAGAAAATGCAATCTTTTGACATCATCAAGGAGGACATGAATATAACTGTATATGCTGGATAATAGACAATATCCAGCTGATAAGCTCAGTGGATCACCCCTAATCTCGAGCATTGGTTCTAAACAATCCCGTGATATTAACCCTAAATCTAAGACAGAATGTCAAGCCTAAAAGGCTCTTCCAAGTGGGTCTATTTTGAAACAACCTAACCCACCTATACTTTCAGATATATTTAGGAAGAGAATCGGAAAATCTAAAATAAACAGTGGTATGCATTTGAGGCACCCTGCTATGGGTGGAGATTCTAGGGCCTCAGGACTAATTTGTTCAGTCACTTGGTAAAGGACCTGTCTAGGCCTGTGCCTCAGACCTCTTAGGGAAACTTCACTTGGAAACAAGTGCTAGGTCCATGGTTTTGATGCAGTGTTAATTAAGGTCTGGAAAAAAAGAGAAAGGGGGTTCTTCCCTAATTAAAATGGAAAAATTACATTTTTAGTTTATTTTGAGGAGAAATAACCTCCTGAGGATTTCTTTTCAGACAAGAGGCACAAACTCTTAAGGACACATTCTATCAGACATGCAACTCAATTTTGTTCACTGGCATTCCTTTGCCAGTAACATGTCACGACTGGTTTCAGTAAATTTTTAATGGCAGGCAATCATAATAATAGCATCCCCTGGGGAATACTGGCTTGTTGTACAAGCAGTCTATCAAGAACAAAAAATGTCTTAGGAAGACGACAGTACCCTTTCAATGTGTCTAGTTTATAAGTGGCTTCCATTTATGAAATGAAGCTTGTAGTCCTACAAGACATCTCTATGAAACACATTAACAGTTGACTGAGAAAGCGATCATCTTGAACACCACAATATTTCTGAAATAAATAAACTAACAGTAATGTTGTGGTATAAAACAAAATATAACAAAGCTAGTATAAACTGCTTCTAATAAAAACTAAGAAATAAGACAGACGGGTTCATATCCTAACTCTACCCCCTATGTTGTGACCTTGAGCAAATTACTTCACTTTTTGTGTCTCAGCTGCTTCTTCCAAGATTACTATGGGGGTAAATGAGAAAATGCATGCAAGGCATTCAGTATTGTGGCTGGTACATAACAAGTCCCAGTAAATGTTGACTGTTATTATTAAACACCTACCAAGTCCTTTACATATGCATTATCTCATTCAATCTTTGCTATAACCATTTGAACTAAGCATTTTAACTCCTTTTTTAAAGAGATGAAAAAACTGAGATTTGAAGAGGTTAAACCAGAAGCCCAAGCTCAGAGGTGAAGTCAGGAGGCCGGCCTGCTGGAGTCTGACTCCAGGGCCCTCAACCACTTCTATGCTGCCTCCTCCCACAAGCTCAGTGACCGTTGTTATTGCCGAGGCTGTTCCATTGTATTCAAAAACTTATACCTTTGGGCTTGACCAAAAAAGATACGCTGAGAATAAAATTTAAATATTATTTCCAAGAAAATTACATTTCTTAAATGAGAAACCTGCAAAGTTTAGAGCTATAATGGACATCAACTCTGATCTAGTGTTTTTCCTACTTTTAGAGTTTTATAAACAAGAGTCTTCCATGGAACTGCAATATATAAACAAAACAGAGGTCCTGACTGAAGCAATGAGAGGGTTTAGCACCCCACCCATGTGAACTCTAAGGAAATCTCTGGAGGCCAATGAGTTAATCCAAAACCCTCACTTACAGAGCAGGAACATGACATAAGTAATTTTTCAAAGTTACAGTAATACCTCAATTAATTTTAATACTACTATTGTTGAAATCTATACCAATGATTTTCTGCTAAATAGAAGATATACATCATCGACTATGCAGAGTATGCTTAACATTCTATTTTATATTTGTAAAGTTAAAAAACAAACATGTTTTTCATGCTAAAGTACAGAAAGTACAAAAGTTTTTCTAAATATTATTATAAAAGGCAAGATTTTAAAAAATTAACGAATGGCAATTTATATAGCCACTGTTCACAAATAAATTCATTTTAATTGAGTCTATATACCTTCTTCCCCAGTGCCATATCCAGTGTCAAATCAAGATAAACTCCTTGTGCTGGATTTGTAAAGTCCAGAATTTGAAATTTTTTAAGTAAATGAATAGCTTTCTCCACTTCGTATATCTGCCTTGGATATAAGCGTTTTAAGTAGACGTCATCCTCCGGTTCACCTTCCATAAAGGGATATGACTTTATTTTTTCTATCTCATCTCTTTTTTCATCTGATGCTTTTCCTTTGGTACCTTTTTTTGTTTTCTTTTCAGGCCTTGAAAAAAGACAAATTCAAGATCAGTTATCTCAATATGTATTCCAAGAAACTAAAAAAAAGCCCATGTACCTAAGACAGAAAAAATAACAAAAGATAAAGTTTACTTTCACTCAAAAGCATAGTGCTTTACAGTTTTTCTAGCTCAAAAAATATTAAGTGAACTGTTGTACTCTTTGCAGTCGATACAAAGTCAAATAAGGCATTGATGCTCCTCTCAGAAACTTAGAGGAATAAACATATAAACAGATAATTTCAACATAATGTGTTAAGTACTACCAGTGTTGAACTGCAGGGAATGAACATTTAATCTAGCTAGGAGGCTAGGAAACAGATCTAGAAAACATGACCCAAAGTCAACTCTTGAAGGATAAAAAAGACTTAGCCCAGGTATATACCCAAGAAAGATGAAAATGCATACCACACAACAACTTGTACACAAAGATTCACAACAGCATTACTCATTATAGTCAAAAAGTAAAAACAAACCAGATGTCCATCATCTCTTCACCAAAGGATACATAAAATGTGTTATATCCATACAAGGGTATATTAATCAGCAACGAAAAGGAATGAAATACTGGTATCTGATGCAGTATGTATAACCCTTAAAAACATTATGCTAAGTGAAAGATGCCAGTCATAAAACACAACATATTGTATGATTCCATTTATATGAAAAATCAAGAATGGGCAAATCTGTAAAGATGAAAACAGATTTAGTGGTTGTCTAAGGCTTAGGGGAGGGGATTAGGGAAATGAGGAGTGACTGGGAATGAGCATGGGGTTATTTGGAAAGTAATGAAAATGTTCTAAAATTGTCTTGACGATGGTAGCACAACTCTGTGAATATACTACAAACCACTGAATTGTACACTTTAATGAGTAAATTGTAAAATATGTAAATTATATCTCAATAAAGCTATTATTTAAAAAATAGAGTTAGCCAGGCAAAGAAACGACATAAAAGTACTGAGGCATGAAATAGAATGGTACACAAAGGAACTCTTACAAGTTCTACTTGACTAGAGCAGAGGGTGGCAAACTTTCTGTGAAGGACCAGATAGCAAGTATTTTATGGCCTCTTATCGCAAGGAATCAACTTTGCCATTGTGGTATGAAAGCAGTCATATATAAAAATGAATGAGTATAGCTGTGTTCCAATAAAACTTTACTTATAAACACTGGTTTAAATTTCATAATTTTCACGTCACAAAACACTATTCTTTTTATTTTTTCTAGTCATTAAAAAATGTGAAATCATCCTTAACTTATGAACCACACAAAAATAGACTGTGGACCAAATTTTTTGACCCACTGGACATATTTTGCTGACTTCTGAACTAAAGAGTAAAGCAGAAGACAGGAAAGAGCAGAAGATGAGGCTGGTGAATTTTGGTAACAGGGGGCATGCTCTAAAGGCAGTGAAGGAGAAGCCATTGAGCAGGAGTGACACCTGTATTTTAAGTAGAGTATTCCAGCTACAGCAAAAACGGTAGATTTGAAAGAAGCTAAATTGGAGACAAGTAAGAGACTATTTCCTCCCTTTCTTCTCAAGAAGATATGATAGCCTAAACCAGAACAGTGAGGGTAATAGGCTATGGAAGATAAGAGATTAGAAAGCCATTTACAAGATAAATACTGAATATAGGAAAAGGGGTAAGAGATGATTCTAGAATACTTCTTAGGTTTCTGGCTTGAGTGACTAGGCCTAGAGTGGTATCATTAACTAAGACCAGAAATAAAGCAAAACAGAATTCTAGGTAGTTACAGAGATGAGTTTAGTTTGGGGCAATATAGAGTTGAGTGTGGGGTTAGTTGCATCAGTGGCCCAATTCTTTTTTCCCTGTTAACCTAAAATAAAAGACTAACATGAGAGAGAAGCAGCAAGCATTTATCTGAGATCCAAACAAATAGGAAAACCTAATCTGGAAAAACTGACCCAGGCAGAAACCAAAATAGTCATAGCCATATTATCTGCTTTCTTCTTATCTTTGCAAACAGTTTGGGATTCAATGTTGCTTTGGGCCCAGTCTAAAGGTTATTTTACCCAGTTTTAACATTCCAAAGGTCTGAGGAATAGACTTGCAGAGCAAGTTCCTCTGGGATGGCAGCTCCAACTCTATTTTAAAGTGAATCAGTTTTTCCCTGGCCAGGTGACTCAGAGCTTCCTCCAGTACACCAAAAGGCCGCAGGTCCTATCCAGGGTCAGAGCGCATGCTCCTGGAGGCAAGGGAGTGATATTTTTCTCTTTCTTTCTTTCTCTCTCTCTTTCTCTCTCTCCCCCTCCCATCCTTCTTTCCTTTCTCTCTCTGTCTCTCTCTCTTTCCCTCCACCCTCCTTTCTCTAAAACAAGTGAACATATCAAGTAAGGATTAAAAAATAAATGAAATGGCTCTGTTTATATTTTTTTTACACCCTTTTCTCCATTCAAGTCCCTTTGCTAAGTTCCTCCCGTTTAAAGAGGTGAAGTATATATATTTCCCATCACCCTGATTTGGCCATGTGACTAGTTTGGCCAATAGAATCAAGCAAAAGTGACAGTCTTTCTGCTCTAAGCTTAGGTTACAAGAGGCTTCATGTATTTCCACTTGTATTTTTGTATTTCTGCCATTTTCCTAAGAACATGCCTGGGCTAACCCAAAAGTGGGAAGATGAGACATGTGAAACAGAGATGCCCCCACAGAGCCCCAGGCGAGATCAGACAACTGGCACCTGACCTGCCTACTCACAGATGTAGTTTGCTCAGCCAAGGTCATCAGTGACACCCATCCAAACCTAGCTTAGATCAGCTGATCCACAGACATGTGGGCAATGACAAATATTGTGGGGTGGTTTGTTATATAGCAAAAGCTAACAAAGTGTTTACAAAATATCTAAAACATATGTTCAACAGGGAATTGCAGTTAAGCGTTTGAAGCTAAGAAGACAGAACTAGAGGATGATCTATTTTCTTAGCATTAATTCAAATCACACCTATAATCTTTTGGCCACAAATATTTTAAATTAGTGAAACAATATTCTATAACGATGTTTGGATTCTGTGGTAGGCAGAATGATTGCTTCCCAAAGATGTCCACATCTACATGGCAAAAAGGACTTTGCAGATGTCATTAACGTTAAAGACCTCAAAATGGGGAGAGTATCCCAAATACCCAGGTGGGCCCAGTTTAATCACACTGAATCCTCAAGAACAGAGAAAGCTGTCCCTTTCCCACCTGCATCTGACTGAGACGGGAAGAGACAGGAGAAATTCAAGCATGAAAAGGGACTCAGTTTGCTGTTCCTGGCTTTGAAGATGGAGGATGGGGGCATGAGCCAGGAATGCAGGAGGTCTCTGGAAGCAGGCAATGGCAAGGACACAGATTCTTCCCCAAAGCCTCCAGAAAGGAATGAAGTCTTGCTGACACCTTGATTTTAGCCCATGAAATCCACATTCGACTTCTGACCTACAAAACTGCAAGATGATAAACTTGGGTTGTTTTAAGCCACATGATTTGTAGTACTTTGTTATGTCGGCAACAGAAAATTAACATGAGGTACTATAAAATTAATGTGCAAGCAATGAGTGAGAACAAAGTAATTTTTTTTAAAAGGACCTCAAAAACTATTCAAAAGTATAATTCCACTCTCACTTTTACCACTCAATAAAACTTCATTACCACACTGTCAATGATAGCCTCACAGCTAATGAACAATTTCACAGAATAGCAGATAATGCCAATGGTCATTTTTAACAGACACTGGTGGCAACAAGTCTAAGCAGGAGCCCAAGGGGATGCATGCAACACATCTCAGCTACTTGGGAAGTACTCCACAAATTCCTGAAATCTTCCAAACGGGAGAAACCACATTTTTATTTTAGTAAAAGAGCAGGGAGGCCAATGGAAGGAGTCCAGAGAGTATGTTTTAGTAATAAACTCTCTATCTAAAATAAAAAAAATGAATAAGAGTCCTAGCTATAACCTACAGATTTCCTTTACATAAATGCTGATTTCACCACTAAATTTTTAATCGTGGCCGAACCGGTCCATTTAATTTGCAATTAACATGAAATTCCCAGAGGCTAAAGTATGATTTTTAAATTAATAAATATCTGCAAAACTCAACAAAAGTTTGATACATAAAGAGTCTGAGTTGGGTATACAACAATTTATTTATTTATACTTCGGACCATGTTTCACAAAATACATATTTGAGGTGATTCAGTGAAAATACTTTTAAGTTGCAAATGGAATGCTGCTTTAGTAAAAAAAAAGTATAAATCATTATAACACAGATCAAACAGGGCTCTAAAAAAAACACTTTCTTCCAAAACAATAATTAATTTCATAGACCCACTGCCTGCTTTCCACAACCTCTAAAAAATGTCTATCTTTATTCATAAGAATCATGTCCAGAAGAACTTTGCTGTTCATGTAATTATGCAAGGCCCTATCAGGAGAGCTTAAATACTATAATTCTCAGAGCCTAAAATAAATCAGACCAGAAAGGATTTTTTTCAGAAAATGAGGGAGAAGCACCTGGCAATCTGAATCAAAGAGAACAGAACTGAGCTGCAGTTACCTGGGTAACTAAACCACAGAGATTAAATGAGTAAAAGAGATTGTGCTCAGGTAATAACCTTCTCCCTGCCTCACATCTCCCCTAACACCAAAAGCATGAAAGGAAAAAATAACTCCATGGTCACACCCAAATAAAACAATATAAGAAAAAATCAGTGCTCTAACAAAGTTAATTTCAAGATCTTTGAAGATCTATGACCCCAGAGATTCAAGTCCTTTGAAGACTGAAGAAACCTTTTACATTGAAGGAAGGGGTTTGGGGGGCCAGGTATACAACCTCTGTTGAACTAAACTGAATTAAACAGAACTAAGAAAATGCCTAGGGCATGTAACTATTAATTGTATGCAAATGCCTGGAATTCTTATTTCACAGTGTAAATCACAAATAAATTCACTAACATTTCTGATGCTGGTTTATTCATTAAACTAAAGGCAGAAGTTCTGCAGCCATTTACAATATAAAAGCTGACAGAATAAAACCCAGTCATTAATAACACAAATAAATAAAAATAAAAAAACAAAATCTAGAAAGAGCTTTAATAATAATAAAGAGTCAAATGAAAAGCACAACTTTTCTTGATTCTGTCACAGAGCTGAGATGGCAGGGCAACTGAGTAGCCCGAAATCCAAGGGATCAACCAACTCCCTACCCAGACCCCACACATGTACCATCAGGGCAAGTCTCACCTATAGCAGAGTATGAGAGAAAGACAAGCAGGTAAGGAAAAAATCAGTTAAAATTTTAGGGCTAGAGTGACAGTATAAACCCCCTGGGAGATCTAAGGACAAGGGAAGTTCACACTCAGTTTGTAGGGCCTTTCCACAGACCTCCACCAGATACCCCTGGGAAATACTGGAGCAGGCCCGGGGACTAGAAATTCTCCCTTGAGGGTGCTGGCAAGGAGGAGATTGGCCAGTTCAGCCAGAAAAGCAGTAACCCTGAAACCCTCTAGGGCAGAAGTAAATATCCATTTAGTGTAGGGGAAAGAAAGAAGAAAAAAAAACACTGAAACTTCTACCCCTGGGGGTAGGGCAGGAAACAGTCCTGCACGCAGTATCCTCTACCAATAAAGATGTGGAAGGGACCAGACATTCTCACACAAGATCTGCAATAGGTACACACCACGGGGGCAAGGGGCAGATATATTGAGAAAACCCCAGCCCCCCAAGGTCTAGCCACACTGGGGCTACCTAAGATGAAGGCTGGACTTGAAAAACATAGAATCCCATACACACCTATCACCAGCCTAACAAACACTGAGCAAGGGCAATCTACTACTAGGCGAGGGACAGGAGTATGGACAGAGACAACCCCCCTCCCTCCGGAATCCTCTCCCCCACAGCTGCACAGACAAGGCAGAAAACTGATCATACACCAGGAATACTGAGAAAAATCTTCGAGCATCCCAGGCCCCACCCAAAGCACAAAGTGACAGCACAGAAATTTGAGGCTGATGATAACCATAGCAACAACAAAACCAAACCCTAGATAACTGACTGGATTGATTCATGCACATGACAGAAGAGGCATGTGCATTTCCAGGAATTAATATAATGTACTTCAATCTCAAATGTTCCACACAAAATGTCTGTTCATCCACAAAAAATGTTGAAATACTTCAAGAAACAAGAAAATAACCTGTTGTCAAGAGAGGAACAGAGTCAGAGTCAGAGATGACACAGTGGCCTTTTTTAACAGGATGTGCCACTGGCAAACCATGGTGTGTACAAATACGCCCCTGCATGGAGGAATGGGGAGATTCAGAGTGACGAGAGAGAAAAACAAGCACAAGCCCCTCTACTGTCTCAGAATCTGATTTTAAAAATTAGCCAAGAAAAAACTATTTTTTAGTGTATTATTAAGTCAGTAGATTAAAAAATTAAAACCAGAACTATAATTATGAACGCTATGATTCCCTTCAAGCTGCTGAATAACTCATTGTCAGGCACGGAAAACAATTTCTAATAATTTTTCATTTTTTAAGTGTGCATACTTCTAATACTATGCTTTTTAGGCTGGTGAAATTTTAAAAGTTGTACTAGAATAGAATTCGAAAATATAAAATGATAAATTTCTATAGGATAAAAGAAAACATTTAAAGATAAAATATTCTCAAAATAATTAATATCCCTAATAAACAAATGCTTTACCAAGCAGGGAAAAAAACCCAAACAACCCAATAGAAACATGGACAAAATATGTACACTAGAAATACACTGAAGAAACACAAATACAGACTGACGATACCCAGGACTGGAGGGCACTCTCACTCACTGCTGGGCAGGCATGTAAATGGGCACAATCAAGGCTTCTCACCTTCTCCACAACAAAAAGGAATCTAGGTACTATTCACACACAAAGGAAGCCTTCTTTCTCGTTACACTGCCACCACTTCTCTCTTTATCCTATATTCAAGTCATAGCAGACTGTGTAACACCCACATCATTTACTTTCATGTCTCTATACCACTGAAACACCTTCCTCAAATTCCCCTGCAAAATCCTGTCTTTCTAACCCCAGCTCAAATATTTCTTGCGCTACTCTCTTCCAGGTGGAATCAATTGACTTTTCATCTGTGATCCCATGGCACCTAGTCCATTCCTCCAGTCTAACACTTCAATCACATTAAAGTTATAGTGCACATAGGTGTTTATAATATAGAGAGAGCTCCTACTAATCAACAAACAAAAAAATGGGAATAGAACAAAAGCAGAAAATTCACAGGAAGGAAAAATATAAATGGTTCTTAAACATGTGAAAAGATATACATCCTCAATAATAAAAGAAATACAATTTAAACCACAATGATACCATTTATTACCTATCAAATTGGCAACAATAAAAAATTTTGGCTACACTGTGTGTCTGAAAATGGGCATTCTAATACTACTTGCTGGTAAGGACATAAACTGGCAACATCTCTATTAAGGCAATTTGGTATTACTTATCAAAATTATAAATGCAAACATCTTTTGACTCAAAAATTCTTTTTCTCAGAATTTATACTACAAAAATCCTCATAATATTTGACAAGATCTATGTTCATGGCTATTCACTGAAGGATCATTTGTAATAGCAAAAGATTGAAAGGGTAAATGTGCATCAATAAGAAAATGGTTATGGAGTAAAAACAGCCTCCTCAACAAATGATATTAGGAGATCTGCACAGCTACATGCAAAAAAAAGAAACTTGATCACCAACTTATACCATACACAAAAATAAATTCAAGGTGAATAAAAGACTTAAATATAAGTCGTGACACCATAAAAGTTCTAGAAGAAAACATTGGCAGGAAAATATCAGATATTCCACGCAGCAACATCTTCACTGATATGTCCCCAAAGCAAGGGACATAAAGGAAAGAATAAACAAATGGGACCTCATCAAATTAAAAACCTTCTGCATGGCTAAAGTAAACAGTATTAAAATGAACAGAAAACCAACTATATGGGAAAATATATTTGCCAATGACACCTTAAACAAGGGTTTGATCTCCAAAATATGTAAAGAACTCATACAACTCCACTTCAGGAGACAAAAAATCCAATTAAAAAATGGGCAAAAGACTTGAACAGACTCTTCTCCAAAGAGGACATACAGAGGGCCCAGAGACACATGAAAAGATGCTCAGCATCACTAGCCGTCAGAGAGATACAAATTAAAACCATCATGAGATACCACCTCACACCGGTCAGAATGGCCATCATAAACAAATCAATAGACAAGTGTTGGAGAGGATGCAGAGAAAACGGAACCCTAGTGCACTGTTGGTGGGATTGTAGACTGGTGCAGCCACTGTGGAAAACAGTATGGAATTTCCTCAGAAAACTAAAAATGGAACTGCCTTTTGACCCAGCGATTCCGCTGGGAGTTGGAGAGCCCTGAAACTCTAATCCAGAAGAACCTATGCACCCCAATGTTCATAGCAGCACAATTTACAATAGCCAAGTGCTGGAAGCAACCTAAGTGCCCATCAGTCAATGAGTGGATCAAAAAACTATGGTACATTTACACAATGGAATTCTA